>JAABKJ010007545.1:20987708-21170582 GCA_011634705.1 Andricus grossulariae
CTATAAGACTGTTGAATTTTCAAGCCAAATAGACGGATTCTCTACAAAACAATTGCCTTTTGTATCTGGAAATACTAATTCTCAACAACAAATGTAATAGTTGATATTTTAACCAAAAAAAAATTTCAATGTCAAATAAAAGCAGTTGAATATATCCAAAAAAGAAGAATTTTCAACGAAATATTTAAATTTTAAACCAAGAAGATTCATTTTGTATCTAAAAAGACGATTCTTTAATAAAATAGTTACATTTTTAGTTAAAAGAATAAATTTTCAATAAAAAAAAAAACGAATTTTCTACAAGGCTTTTGAATTTTCAACTAAGAAGCTTAATTTTCTACCAGAAAAGCTGAATTTTTGACAAAAAAAACATAAATTTTCCACTAAATATTTTGAAAAATCGATGTGGTGTTAGTTCAAATTTTTAGTTTATATTTTTTCGTTTCTACATTTTTTAAAACTAAATAGTTGAATTTTTTAACTAAATAGTTGAATTTTTTAACTAAAAAATGTCGATTTGAATTTTACACCAAGTTGTCGAAATTTGAAACCAAGAATATTCATTTTATATGAAAAAAGACGGTTTTTTAAGAAGATACATGAATTTTCAATCAAATATTTTTAGTGAAAAAAATTAATTTTCAATAACAAGAAATCGAATTTTCTAAAAGAATGTTGAATTTTTAAGCCAAAGAGACGTATTCTCGACAAAACAGTTGCCTTTTGTACCTGGAAATACTAATTTTCAACCAAAAATGTAATAGTTAATATTTTAACCCAAAAATATTTCAATTTTAAATAGAAAAACAGTTGAATATAGCCAAAAAATACTAATTTTCGACAAAGTACTTGAGTCCTTAACTAAAACAGATACATTTTCAACCAAACAGTTGCATTAACCAAAAAATTGTTTTTTCACCAAAAAGACGAATTTTGAACAAAATACATCAATTTTCAACCAAAAAGTTAACCAAATAGATGAAATTTTTTCCAGAAAAAGGTACATTTTCAAACCAGAAAGATGAATGTTCAACAAAATAGTTGAAATAGTAAAAAAATTAATTTTCAATAAAAAGAAAACGAATTTTCTATAAGGCTGTTGAATTTTCAAGCCAAAGAAACGAATTCTCTACAAAAAAGTTGCCTTGTGTACCTAGAAATACTAATTTTCAAGGAAAAAGGTAATAGTTGATATTTTAAAATAAAAAAGATTTGAATTTTAAATAAAAAACAGTTGAATGTAACACCAAAAAAACGAATGTTCGACAAAATACTTGAATCCTTAACTAAAACAGATTAATTTTCCACCTAACAGTTGAATTTTTAAGCAAAAAAATTGAGTTTTTACCAAAAAAGCGAATTTTCAACAAAATACATCAATTTTCAACCAAATAGTTCAATTTTGTACCAAATTGATTATTTTTTGAGTCGAAAATACGAATTTTCTATAAAACAGTTGAATTTTCAACAAAAATGTACTAAATATTTCAAAGCGGGGATTTTATGTTAGTCCAAATTTCATTTGATTAATTTTTAGTTTATATTTTTTTCGCTCCCTACAATTTTTAATTAAATAGTTAAATTTTCAAACAAAAAAAATGATTTCTCAACAAATTACATTAATTTTTCACCAAACAGTTGAACTTTTATTCTGAAAATACTCATTTTCCTCAAAAAATGTAATAATTGATATTTAAACGAAAAAAATATTTTAATTCTAAACAAAGAAATAGTTTAATATAACCAAAAAAAGACGAATTTTCAACAAAATATTTGAATCCTCGACTTGAGCAGATTAATTTTCAACCAAACAGTTGTAGTTTTAACAAAACAAAAAATGGATTTTTTTGCCAAAAAAACTGCATTTTCTACCAAATTGTTTTATTTTTTAACAAAAAATCGTGTAGTTAAATTTTTATTGAGGAGAATAAGTTTTCTTGGGGAAAAAACGAATTTTCTACAAAACAGTTTAATTTTGAACCAAACAGTTCAATTTTATACCAAATTGTGAAATTTTCAAGCCAAGAAGATAAATTTTCTATAAAACAGTTGAATTTTCAACACCGAGAATATTAATTTGAAAAAAAAGTAAATTTAGAATCAATTATTTGAATTTTCAACAAAATAGTTCAATTTTCAGTTTAAACAAATAATTTTCAATGAAAATGATGAATCTTTAACCAAAAAAAATGTTTTTTAAAGAAAATAGTTCAGTTTTCAATGAAGAACGTAATAGTCGATATTTAAGACGAATTTTACCAAAAATACATCAATTTCCAACCAAATATTTAAATTTTGTACTAAATTGTTTAATTTTGGAGTCGAAAATGCGAATTTTCTAGAAAAAAATTGAATTTTCAACCCGAAAATGTTAATTTTCAAAAAAAAAAAAAAAGTTTCAATCGAAACCGATTAATTTTTAACCAGACAGTTGCATTTTTAACAAAAAATATGAGATTTTTGTTGAAGGAGGTACATTTTCAAACAAACCAAAATTTTTGAGTTAAGAAGCAAAATTTCAATTAAATTTTTGAATTATCAAGAAAAAAAAAACGAATTTTTAATCAAGAAGTGTGACTTGTTAACAAAATAATTTAATTTTGAATTATATAAATAAATAGGAGTTTTGATAATGTATAGACTAAAGAATATTTTTAATAAACATTGAAGTTTGTTTTTGATACTTAAACATTTTGGACACTATTTTAAAAAATTTGTGACACTATTTACACTATTTTTGATCTCTAAATTGAGTCCGAGGCCAGATATGAAGAATTTAAAAAAATTTTAATCGAAAAATTAATTTAATTATTTCTAATTTGATTTGATAATAGTGAGTTAGTTTTTAAAGATAGTGAGTTACTTTTTCCGCTTCAGATGGAAGATTATTTTTAATTTAATTTTGAGGGCTTAAATTAAAAATAGAAAATTGCTCTATTTTTCTCTCTACTCTCTAATTTTTGGGTTTATTTTGAGGGACTAACATTCATGTGTAATATAATAACTTTTTACATAAACTATTGTGAATAACAATATAAACAGCCCGAATTTAATTTCCCTCTTTTACTCTTAATAGTTTGCATCTAAAAAGCATGATCTTGAACGAAATATATATTAAAATGTACATAAATTTATAATTAGCATTATAATTTTTAATTTGGATAGTTTTATATTTCGAGTAAATAATTAATATTGCCTGATAAATGTTGGATGGATGTATATAGAATTAGTTTATAATAATTTGAAGTTACTCAACGTATTTTACTAATTTATAATTTTTTTTTGCACAACAGGCTTCTAAAGAAGATGCTCTATCGACAAAAATTTGCCACAAATGCGCCTACGAGGTCGATAAATGTTGTGATTTTGTTCACAAGTATAAAGAGTCGCGTAAAAAGTTAGAAAAGAACCCGAACAAGCCGAGGAAGCCAATTTCGTGCAATTTTTGCCTGGAAGCTGCAAAGACGGGATATATTTTCAATTTAAAAAAGACAAACAAATATAACGACGCGTTCAACAAAATATTCTACCTCTTCGAGGACGATGTAAGTTCAATTTTAAATTGATAAACTTTTTATTATCTTCAATCTTTGATTAATTATTATTGTAGATTAACATTTTTTTTTTGTTCGCAGTTGAGTGATTCGAAAAACATCTTCATCTGTCTCTGGTGTCGTTATTCATTAGATGTTTTGTACGATCTGAAGGCTGTTTCCGAGGAAGTTTCCGACAAGTTGATTCAGATAGTAGAGGAAGGTACCGACGTTGCTGTTTTGCCGAAGGTAAGTTTTTTTGATTTTTAATTACTAAAAATGACGAAATTTTTAATAAAATAGTTTAATTCAGTGTTGTGTAAGTTACTTTTTTTTTAGGAACTATTCACGTTACTTAGAGAAGAAAGGTAACTTGTTACAGTTACTAGATAAAGTAACTTCAAGTTACCTAAAATGTTTTTTCACTTCCTTAATTTTACCGGAAGAAATTAATTATTCAAGCCAAAGGACTAAATTTCAACAAAAAAGTTACTTTTTAACCAAATTTGAACTTTCTGCCGAAAGAATTAAATTTTTTCAACCAAATAGTTGAATTTTTTAGCAAAATATTTGTATCCCCTTCCCCTCCAGCGAATTTGAAACAAAATAGTTAAATTTTCAACCGAGGAGATGAATTTTTAACTGAAATTATGAAACTTTTACCAAAATAGTTGAATTCAACCAAAAAAGACGAATTTTCAACAAAATAGCTGAATCCTCAACTAAATCAAGTTAATTTTCTTCCAAAATAGTTGAATTTTCAACCGAAGAAGAAATAAAATTTTTTTGCCAAAAGAGATAAATTTTGAAACGAAAAAGACCATTTTTGAACCAAGAAAGAAAATAATGACCACTAAATTGTTGAATTTTCAAACCAAAAATATGAATTTTCAACAAAAAAGTTATTTTTTAACCAAATAAAATAGTTGAATTTTTTTACAAAGTACATACACGAATTTCAAAACAAAAATACATGAACTCTCAACGAAAAATATAATAGTTGATACTACTTCAACCAAAAAAGATTTTGATTGAAATCAAACACAGTTGAATTTAATAAAAAGAAAACGAATTTTAAATAAAATAGTTCAATTTTCATCCAAAATAAATTAGATTTTTTTACTAAAAGAGATAAATTTGGAAGCAAGAAAAATTTTTAAAAAAATGAATGGTTGCATTTTCAAGCCAAGAATACAAGTTTTCTGCAAAACAGTTGTATCTTCAAATAGAAAATATGAAATTTCAACAAAAACGTACTTTTCAATAAAATAAAATAGTTGATTTTTTTACAAACTACATGAATTTTCAACAAAAATAGGTGAATTCTCAACGAAAAATATAATAGTTGATATCAACCAAAAAAAATTTTTTTATCACAAAAAATAAATTTTGAATCGAAGAAACCATATTTCGAACCAAGAAAAAAAAGTCCATTAAATTGTTGAATATTGAAGTCAAAAAGATGAATTTGCTACATAACAGTTAAATCTTCAACTAAAATTACGAATCTTCAAAAAAAAAAAGAGAATTCTCAACAAAGCGTGCAATAGTTAATACTTGAACAACCAAAGATTTCAATTTTAAATAGAAAACAGTTGAATATAACCAAAAAAGACAAATTTTCAACCAAACAATTGCATTTTTACCCAAAAAGGATGGGCTTTCAACCATGAACATTAATTTTCTACAAAAAAATACGAATTTCCAACCAGAAAAGATCAATTTACAATTTAAAATATAAATTTTCAACCAAAAATGGAATAGTTTCATTTTTGGCGAAGAAAATTAATAATTTTTCAAGAAAATAACGAGCTTTTAGCAAAAATAGGCAAGTCTTCGACCAAAGAGATGAATTTTCTACGAAAATTATGAATTTTATAAAAAAAAAATCTAGAAATGAGTTTAAAATTGAACCAAAAAGTGAATTTTTTAACCAAGAAGATTTTTCTTTACAAAGAAAGATGAATTATAAAAAAAATACATGAATTTTCAACCAAGTACTTAAATTTTAAACTAAGAAAGATTAATTTTCAACAAAATAGTTGAATTTTCAACTAAAAAAGATCAGTTTTGAACGAAAAATGGAATAGTTAAATTTTCAGTTGAAAAAATTGATTTTCAACCAAAAATGAAACTAATTTTTCGCTTAAATTTGGACTGAATTAATAGAAAACAATAAGAATATCCAAGTATTCTTTCCAAAAAGTTAATTTACGACCAAATAGTTGAATTTTTTACTAAAATGATCAATCCTTAACAAAACAAAAAAAAATGCATTTTTTGCAAAGTAGTTCAACTTTAAAGGGACGAATTTTCGACCAGAAAAGGTAAGTTTTTAACAAAAAATAGAATAGTAACATTTTTAGTGAAGAAAATTAATTCTAAAAAAAAAAAATTTTTAGCAAAATAATTAAGTTTTCAACCAAATAGATAAATTTTCAACAAAATAGTTGAGCTTTCAGTTGAAAAATGAATTTTCACAAAAAATGTAAAAGTTAATATTGCAGCAAAAATATTTTAATTGAAAATAAAAAAAGAGTTGAATTTAACAAACAAAAACGAATTTTTATCAAAATGCTTGAAAAAACAGATTAATTTTCCACCAGTTACATTTTTAACCAAAAAATACGAATTTTCAACGAAACCCAGCAATTTTCTATGAAATAGTTGCATTTTAAACAAAAAATTTAATTTTTCTCTCTCTTGTCTTAAAATTTTGTTGTTGAAAAATTCAATTCATGTTGAAAAGTCGTCTGTTTTTGGTTAAATTCAATTTTTTTAAATTAAAAATTAAAATCTTTTTTTTGGTTGTAATAACTACTACATTTTTTGTTCAGATTTTTTTTTCGTTTTTTTTTTTTAATGAAAATTTAATTACATGGTTGAAAGTTGAACTCTTTTGTCAAAAGTAATTTTTTTAGTTGAATATGCATAATTTTATTTGAAAATTCATCTCTTTGGTTGAAATTTTTTTTGGTTTTTTAACAGAAAATTTAACTATTACAATTGAATATTCCATGGTTTTAGTTGAAAATTTATCTTCTTGGTTGAACATTAAGTTTTTTTAAATTACAATTAACTATTCAATTTAATAAAATTTTGTATCTATATAGTTGAATTTTTAAACTAAAAAGATCAATTTTGAACCAATAATCGAGTAGTTGAAATTTTCATTTAAGAGAATTAATTTTCAATTTAAAAAAAAAACTAGTTTTCTACAGAAAAGTTTAATTTTCTACCAAATAGTTGAATATTTAAGCTAAAAATACGACTTTTCTACAAAGCAGTTACAGTTTTAATTCGAGAATATGAATTTTCCAGAAAAAAGTTAACTGTCAACCAATAAGTTGAATTTTCAACAAAATATTCAAGTTTTCAGTTCACAAATGAATTGTTAAAAAAAAGAAAGAATTTTCGTCTAAAATTGTGAATCATTAACCAAAAAAAAAAAAATGATTTTTTAAGAAAGTAGTTCAACTTTCAAACAAGGAATTGAATTTTAAACCTAAAAACATGAATTTTCAACGAAAAATGTAAAAGATGATATTTCAACAAAATATATTTTAATTTAAAATAAAAAAAGAGTCGGATTTAACCAACAAAAACGAATTTTTAACAAAAAAGACTTGGAACCTCAACTAAACAATCGCATTTTTCCAAAATATTGATATTATACCAGAAAAGACGAATTTTTAACGAAATATATAAATTTTCAACGAAATAGTTACATTTTCAACGAAATAATTACATTTTCTACCAATTGATTTTTCGAGCCGAAAATACGAATTTTCTGTAAAATAGTTGCATTTTAAACAAAGAATTTAATTTTTAACGGGACAGTTGCATTTTTAACCAAAAAATATCAAATTTTTAAAGAAAGAGATAATTTTCAAACTAAAGAGATGAGTGTTAAAAAAAGTTGAATTTTCAACCAAAACAAAATTTGTTAGTCAAGAATTAAAGAAAAATTCGATCAAATTGTTGCACTTCCAAACCAAAAAGACGAATTTTTGATGAAAAAATAGTTGATTTTCGCACTAAACATAAGTTTAATACTTAAAAAATTATGTCACTTTTTTTACTTTTTTATTTGTGACACTATTTTTGATCTTTGAAGTGAGTCTGAAGCCTGTATTTAAAAAAAAAAAATGAAACCCCGTGGAATCTCTTCAAATTTGTTAAATTATGTGGAATCTTAAAATTCGACGAAATCACCTAATATTCTATGCGATTCTTGCAAATATTTTGAAATCCCTTGGAATATTTTTAAATTATATGAAATCCCTCCAAATTTTCGAAATTCCATTAAAATCCCTTAAAGTTTTTTTTTTAAATCTCTTAACTATCCTTAAGAACCTTTAAAATGCGTGAAAATCCTTCGGTATTTCATGAAATCTCGTAAAATTTCTTGAAATCTGATTAAACTTTTTGAAGTCCCCTAAAATCTTGTAAAATCTCTTATCGTAATCCTTTGCAATCATGTGGTATATTTTTTTAATTTACTAAATCCCTTCAAATTTGTTTAATTATGTGGAAATCTCTGGAAATTTTATGAAAACTGTGAAAATCCCTTACAATTCTTGGATATATTAAAATATTTAAAATTCTGTGAAATCATTGAAACCCCTTTATATCTCTTGAAATTTGGCGAAAGCACTTAAAATCCTTTGAAATCTTTGCAAATACTTGGAAATTCTGTGAAATATTTTTAAATCTTATGAAATCCCTCCAAGTTCCTTAAAATCTCTTGAAAATCCTTTGTAATCCGCGGAAATTGTTCTTAATTCCTTAAATCCCTCAAAAACGGTTAAAAACCTTTGAAATTCCGTTAAATCATCAGAACTTTTTTTCTATTTCCAGTAATTAGGTATTTTATAAGTCTCAATTTGCAATTAATTATTATTAAACAATAATATAATTTTTTTCTTAATTTTGTAGGCAGCGATAGAGTATACTGCGTGTATATACCAAATTTCAAACGGTTTCAATGATATTTGGCTGAGTTATGACGATTTAGGTTTGAAAAAATAATTGAGTATGGGGAAAATTTTGTTTCACTTTTTAAATTTTATTATTAAAAATATTCAGTGGAAAAAGAAGCTTCACATAGAAAAAAGTTCCGTCTTGTCATTCTCTAAAAGATTTTTTTTTATTAAATTTTTTTTAGCTCGTCCCCTTATTGCATCCGGGCCCTCAATTAGTCAAAAATACGTATTTTTTTAAATTAATGAAGCACTTTACTCATAAGTTCAGATACATAAAATATGTCAGTATTTCAGAATTTTTTTCAAGTCCGTCATAATCTATTGATAATTTTTGCAAGCGCGTGAAATCGTGCATTTTATTTAAATCCGTAAATTTAGAAAATTACTGACTATTCAGTAAAATCTGAAGAAAATTCGGTAATCTTTACAGAAAAGCTGTGCTTTTACTATTTTAACTGAAAATCCTGTAAGTTTAGCAGAATTTTTTTCAACGTGTAGAAATACTCTGAAATTCCTTAAAATGTTTAGAAATTACTTGAAATCTTGTGGATTCCCTTAAAATATTTTGAAATACATCGACAATCCTTAAAATCATTTAGGATACATTGGGGTCTCTTGAAATCCTTTGCAATCTTTTGAAACCTTAAGAATTTTGTTTAAACTTTGAGAACCTGGAAATCTTGAATTTTTCACGAGAACCTTGAATTTGAATTATTATTTTTGGCTTTTAAAGCAGTATTGAAAAGTTTTTTATTTATTAAGATATAATTTATCTTTTATTAATTACAGAATAAATAAAGATAGTTCTAGGTACTTTTTGTAGACTGTACTATTGTAATAAAAGGTTGAAATACAAGAGCAAAAGTTACGGTAATAATAAAAGCAAATGTATTCTGTTTAAAATGAGGCTTCTTATACATAAAGAATAACCGACGATATCGGATCATGCTCTCGCACCGATAATCTGCGACCGACTGACTGTTGTCATGGTGGTCTGATTCGAGCAACACATGCCCGTAGTCATAACGTATGAATCACACTCGCATAGTTTACATTGAAGAAAGCCGATCGAAAATCGCTAAAAATCAAACGCACTTCGTAAATTCTTAAACTCATATTCAAAGATTACAGATATGAATCGCCATTTTCAACACTTCCACTCGATGTAGATCGGTATAAAACATGTTTCGCTTAACTTCTAATTCCGCTTTGATAAATTAAACTTTGGAACTTTTGCGTACACAAAGCTTTTGTAAGTGGATCTGCTAATTGTTCGCTTGTCTTAACATACGTTACATTTATTTCCCCTACTCTTTGTTTCTCAGAGGTAAAATGATATTGTGTAGCAACATGCTTGGATCGCTTAGAAGAAGCTGGATTCTTTACTAATACCATAGCAGCTAGATTATCACAGGAAACAGTTGTTGGCAGATTTTGAGTACAATTGAATTCAGTGAGAATACGCTGGAGCCAAACAACTTCTTTAGTTACAGAGCATAAATCTATGAATTCAGCTTCTGTTGAAGTAGCAACGGTGGATTATTTCTTTGAAAACCAGGCCACAGGACCATCATTTAAAAGACAAATCCACCCGGTGGTACTTCTTCGTGTATCTCAATCACCTTCCCAATCAGAATCACAATATGCTTTCAAAACATTGTCCTTTGATGTATTCCCGAAAACAATACCATGATTGGAAGTGCCTTTCAAGTATTTCAGTACTCGTTTTACTCCGTTCCAATGACTGGAATTTGGATTTTCTGCAAACTTACTCAAAACACTGATTATAAAAGCTAAATCAGGTCTTGTTGTTACCATTAAAAACATCAGGGAACCAATTGCCTCTCTGCAAGAAAACAATCCCTCTTTTTCTTCGTTTAAATCATCCTTTTTCGTAAATTTAATGCTAGGATCAGCTGTAATAGAAAGCGGAGTACAATCAACATGATTAAACCTAGTTAGAATCTTTTCCACATCAGCACTTTGATACAACTTTAAAGTTTTTACATTCCTTTCTTTTTCTATTTGTATTCCGACAAAACACTCAGCTTTTGAACATTTGATTTTAAACATGCGACCACGTTTAGACAACAAATCATTCATTTTTGCTACATCACTACAACAAACGATTCCGTCATGTATGTATAAAATCAAATACAAAGTTACCTTTTCATTTATTAAATAATACAAACAGGAATCTGCTTTAGATTGAACTAATCCATACTCACTTAGAAATTCCGTTATCTTTTTATTCCATTGCTTTGGGGCTTGTTTCAGTTCATATCAACTTTTCTTGAGTTGACAAACACGATTATCTATCTCGAATCCAGACGGTTGTTCCCTATAAATTGTCTCCTCCAATTCTCCATACAAAAACGCAGTTTTTACGTCGAACTGAGTCATTTCTAGATCTTCCGCAGCAGCAGCTGAGAGTACCAACCTTATAGTGCTATAATTCACAACAGGAGCAAAGGAATGACAAGTCGAGCTTTGAACTTGTCAATTGTTTCATCCGATTTTTATTTCTTCCTGAAGATCCAACGATTTGAAATAATATTTTCATTTTCAGGTCTGGAAACTGGAAATACTTTTTCCTTGATGGCTTGCTTCCACTGATTTGAATTTTCAGAATCCAATGCTTCTTGTACGGTTTTTGGTTCACATATAACAAAAAGTGCCTCTGCTATTTCAGAACCAGTTTTATAAACTTTTGATGTTAAAGATGTGCTTTTATCTTGTAGAAGATAAGGATCTCTTGGTATCGGCAGGCGCGGATTTTTCGTCTTCTTCGTTTCTTTTTGTTTCGATCCGTCCATTGATCTTCCACTGACTCTTGTATCTTCTTCATTCTCTTTTTCTCGTTGATTCGTGATAATCACATAAGAAGGCTCAGTTTTCAGCTTTTCATCAAAAATTACATCCCTTCGAATGTATCACTTTCTTTCAGTTGGATCATAGACGCGATAGGCTTTGCTTTCCTCATTATAACCTACCATGAAACACTTCACAGAATTCTCCTCCCACTTGGTTCTTTAATCTTTCGTAACATGTGCGTAACACCTACTGCCAAAAATTTTCAGGTGTCCTAATGATGGCTTTACACCAAAACACTTTTCATATGGTGTGAACCCATTTAGTGTTTCCGTAGCTGTTCGATTTTTGACATAAACAGCCGTTGCAGTAGTTTCAGCCCACAAATACAGGGGCAAATTTCTTGCATGTATCATAGATTTGGCAGATTCCACAATCGTCCTTTTTTGTCTTCCAATAAATCCATTCTATTCCGGTGCCCTTGGAGTAATTGTTTCGTGCCTAATTCCCTTAGATAGCAAAAATTCTGTAACAACCGCATTGCAGAATTCCGTTCAACAGTCTGCTTTCAATCTTTTTATATTAGTATGGTGTTTAGTAAAACATACCTTGCATTTTATTCTTGAGTATTCAGGCTTGGCACATTTGTAGTATATACCTCCAGCTTACTTTTAAGAAGTGGAAACAAGGTTGCAACCCCCGAAGAGCAGCGGTTTAGCGGGTTACCTACCAATCAGGGGCAGATTTCAAAAACTTAACAAATCGTCCCTTTCGGTGACTTCTATGGGCCGGGAGCGGTCCCTTACTTGACATTTAGTAATTCAAGGCATATGTCGACCATGGCAATGGGTTGTGCAAGCGGGTTGCCCACCTTTCAGAAGCACACACATAAAATACCGGAATCACAGTGTTTCTATTAAGATTTCTTCCACAAATGGTACACTTGGGGCATTTTTTGATAAAGCTTCACTCTACTTCACCTCTGTCTTATGAAGACTGTCATAATTTACCTCTAAAGTTGTTGCTCTTTAGTAAACAACTATTTAAAAAAAAGGTCTATTCACTAACTCTCAATCGGGAATTTAAAGATAGTTTAATTTTAGTTGAAGATTAACTTACTTATATAGCTAAAGAAAAAATAATGTTGAGATCCTTCCGCCTTTTATCATATTTAATCTTCAGGCCACGTTCGCTACCATGGACTTGGATTGACCAATAATCCAGTCTTCTTGCCCCAATAATCCACAGCAGCTGAAGCAGGTTATCCGCTACCAATAACAACAGCAGGGGTTGTCCCTGTGGACATCCCGAGTAAACGGTTCTACATAAAGTGGTATCACCCTTCGTCGTTGTTAGGTTCCTGTTGGCCAACATGTGGCAAGTCATCATGGTCGCTCTAATCACCTCTTTGGAGGTGTAGTTGAAGGCTCTTTTCTTTTGAAGCCCGGAAAATGTGCCTTGATCAGGTGAGCCAAAATCTTTTCGGTTAACGCTGAGTATCCCATGTCGGAAAATTTTAAGGGGCCAAGAATAGCATCCGGGTTTCGAGAGAGCAGCTTGTCCAGTCTAGCTGCCTCTGCTCCTTTCTAGATGTCTGTGCAAAAGTTTGTCCGGCTTTCTTGCTTCGCTTTACGTATTGCATCCCTGTATTCATCCCTCATCGTCGTAAACAAGGTCCATAGTTCATTCGTTTTTCCAGTACTGACACGACTAAACCTCTCTATGGTTTCCCTGCGAAGCTCTTTGAGTTTCCCGTTCCACCACTGTGTCTCCTCAGCCTTTCGGAATCTTGTGGGTTCACAATTAATTTCATAAGTAGATTTGATGGCCTCCATGGAAATCTTGGCTGCCAGCTCCAGGGTGTCCACGTCTCTAATTGACCGGGGCACCTCCAAAAGTGCACTTTCCACTTGAAATTGCTTCTGAAACAAGCGGTACACAGAGTGATGTCGATGACTGACTTCCTGACCGAGTTACGAAACTTCGGGGTACTCCACGTGTCAAGAATATCCAAACCATTAGTGATTAGGTATTCCAATAGATCATTACCGCTTGAGTTGATGTCCGTGCTATCCGAAAAAGTATGGTGGGAATTAGCATCGCTCCCCAGCAGAAGAGGAAGACCCCTTACCTTACAGTAAGCCACCAGCGTATGTACCTACACTGGTGGGTTGGTATCGCTGTCATATGAAAAGTAGGCTGATCCAATGACTAGCTTCCCTATTTTTTAAATATCTGTAGCTATCACCATCAAGTCTCTCGAATATAAATCTAGCAGCGGGACAACGTTGACTCTCTTCGCCATTATGCAGGTCCTTGGGTTGGCCTTGAGGCAGGAAAGCCCATACGGGACCCAGCAGACGGCGAGATGTATATGCACGCGTATTTCTTCATCAATGATTAGGTTCAAACACTTTAGAATTCCTTTTTATCATTGAGAATATAGACAAAATAATGCCATGTATCGTAGAGTTTTAAAATTGACGTGGCCTAGTCTTTCACGCCATTTTACAAAGGTTTCTGTTTCTAACAAATTTGTTTCAGATGCTTCCACTGGCTTGAAATTCATTCTGTAAAGTCTGTTAATGTGTCTCGTTCCATCAACTGTCAGTTATTTTGCACTTCAACCTCAATGTCACATTTTCCTTTCACACAGAGAGAATTACCATCTCCTACTAATACAGAATATTCATTATTTGAAAATTCCTCAAAAATTTTGAACAACACTTTTCTGAATGACATATGCTCTGTTGCAACTGAATCAGCACACCGTATATCTTTATTCTTTTGAGCCAATGAAGTTTCTGCGTTGAAAAATTCAGCCGAACTTCCAGAACCTTTTTGAGAATCGAGATCCTCAGTCTTTTGAGCCACCAAAGACTCACTATTCTTATTAGCCCTTTTGTTAATGCGACAATCACGTGCCCAATGACCACGCTTTTTACAGTACTGACACGAGCCTTTTATTTTTGTGGAGGGCTTTTTTCTGATTAGTTAATTTTTATTTTGTGTGGAATGCTTCGTCTTTGACCTCTTTTGATAAATTCAACTCTCACTTCTTTAGCAGGCACTCTTCGTTGACTAAATGATCTGTCAATTTTGCAACTGTATAATCAGTGCACATTATCAAATTTTGTGGTAAGCTGGAAACAATCTTAGCTATAACAACTGCTGCGTGTTGTTCCATATTCGTATCTTTCAGGCGTTGCGCCAGAGAGACAACTTTTGCAATGTGATCAGCCACTGAATCCTTTGGATCCATTTTTGTATGTATGAACCAATCCAAGAGCACTTGTAAAGACTGATCACTTTTTTCAGCACGTATGGTTTGTAGTCTCGCCCAAATTTGCGCAGCTGTAGAACAATCTGTAAAATATTCTAACTGATCCAGTTCCAGACCTCTCATTAAAAATGCCTGCGCAGCAGCATCCCTTTCTTCCCATGCAGCAGCTGCTGTTACTTCTGGAGGCCATATAGATTTGCATTTGACGTTTCCAAAGTTGGTAATTTTGTCCGTTGAAGTGACTCTATCTTTCACAGATTTTTATATTTTTTTATTTTTACACCTCAGTAACGTTACACGAACTCTGCTGTCTGAGATGCATCACTGAGCCCATAACTCATTGTAATAAAAGGTTGAAATACAAGAACAAAAATTACGATAATTACACCAGCACACAAAAAAAAACACTTTTCTGTTCTACAGATGCGAAAAATATATTCCCATGTATTTTGACCCGCTGAGCATGAATCCGTGGTCCGTTTGACCCCAGCACATCTGGGTCAAGGGCAATTAGGGGTCCCCCCCAAATTACCTGGGACGTTTTTATGAAATCTCCCCCCCCCCCCCCAATTCTTACTAAGGTTTTCTAAGCGTAGGTAAAGACCATACGTATAAATCCTATTATTTAAATAAACGTGATATTTTAATTAAATTAGATTTAGAAAAAAAAACGTATTAATAACAAGTAAGTCTTACAAACGTATAATTTTTAATTTTTTTGGTTGAGAATTCGTCTTGGGATTAAAAATGTTATGATCTGGTTGAAAATTAATTTTTCCTAACTCAACATTTAACTATTCTATTTTAAGTGGAAAATTGATCTTTTTTAGTTGAAAATTCAATTATTTGGTTGAAACTTCATCTTTTTGTTTGACAATTAATTTATTTTGCTGAAAATGTAAATATTTTATTGGAAATTAATTTTTTGTTTAAAATTTATTTATTTTCAACTTAAAATTTAAAAATTTTATTTTCGTTGAAAATTGATAATTTTTAGTTGAAAATCCATGTATTTTGCTGAAAGATTGTTTTTCTGTTCGGAAATTAATTTTTTTTCTCTGAAAATGTAACTATACCATTTGTGCATGAAAATTGATCTTTTTTAGTTAAAAATTCATGTATTTTGTTTAAAATTTTGGTTTTTCGGTAGAAAATAAATTTTCAAAAATTAACTAGACTCTTGCTTAAATTTTTTGTTGAAGCTTCATGTTTTTGGTTAAAAATTCAACTATATGGTTAATTTTTTCTTAAGCTTAATCATTTTAGTCAAGAATGCATATCTTTGGTTGAAAATTGAACTTTTTTTTTTGAAAATTCGTTTTTAGTTGAAAATTCATATTTTTGTGTTGAAAATTCACCTTTTTTTTAGAAATATATTTGTCATCTATTCTGTCGAAAATTCGTTTTTATTTTGTTAAAAATTCCTTTTTTATGAAATTTTGACTATTTTATTTTTGCTTGAAAATTTATCTTTTTTAGTTGAAAAGTCTGGTTGGAAACTCATCTGCTTTGTAGAAAATTCGTTTTTTTGGTTTAAAAATTCTACACTGAAAAAAATGGTTTGGCTGTCCCAGCTAGACGTTTAGCTGGATTTCGTCGTCTAAGAAAATATAGCTGTATTACCTAAATTTCTAGCTGTTTTATCTAAATTTTGCCATCTAGAAATTATCTAGATAAATTAGCTAGATAATTTCTAGATGGCAAAATTAGCTAAAACGCAGCTAGATGTTGTTTACGTAACTCAGCTAGAAATTTAGGTAACACAGCTATATTTTCGTAGAAGACGAAATCCAGCTAAACCATTTTGTTCAGTGTACATTTTGGATGAAATTTTGTTTGTTTGCTAAATGAAAAATCTTTCTTGGTGAAAAATTTAACTTTTCCATCTAAAATGCATTTTTCGATTAAAAATAATTTTTTTAACTAAAAATTTATCTTTTGTATTTAAATCTTCATGTATTTTGTTGAAAATTCGTCTTACGTAATTTGTGGATAACCGTCAGGGAAGTTCGAAATTTGCATGTTGAAGCAACCCCGAAACAGCTTTAAATTTCATCGCCATTATTATTGACCGTTTCCTCTGAAATCTTTCAATTTTTGTTATAAAAAAAAGAGGTTGGAAAGGGGTGGGGTTAATGATTAATGAATGAAGGGGTGGTAAAGATTGTGGTTGGCTTAAGGAAAGTGGGTGTGGCTAAGGGTCATGATCAATGAAAGTGGGCATGGTCAATGATGTAATGATGGATGTGATCGGGAAGATAGGGCGTAGTTAAAAACTTTGCGTGGTCAGCTTTATTGTTAGTAGGGTACCTATAGCAATTAGTCTTGGTCTAGTGTGTAATAAATATATATAGGCGTAGTCAAGGAGTACAAGGAACAGTTGTTATATAAAAAGGCGTGAGTTATTAAAAAATATTGTCATCATTGTACAAATGGATGTGGTTAAGAGGTGCGGTCAATGATGGTGGGCGTCATCAACGATGTTGTGAAGGGATATTGTCAAGTAACGTTAGTGCGCTTAATGAATATGTTCGGATAAATAGGTCGTGTCTAAGAATGCGTTTAGAGGGCAAGAACATTTGTCATTAAGGGGCGTGTCAGAGGGAAATGGGCGTGGTAAATAAAACTGATGCGTGAAAGTTAAATATCACTTTAAAAATGCAATAAAGTCTTTATTTAATTCATTTTTAATTTTCATGCTAGTAAATTCAAACTGTAGTTAACTTGCAATATCATAAATCCGTTTTTAGTCGCTCCCTTTTATTTTCCAGTTATTATATTCCGCGCACGTGTTGAGTGCTCGATATAGCGCTTAAATGAGGTGAACCAAGGCCTCCTATCTCGTGACATTTGAGAAGGGAAATGCATCTCTATGAAGTTTCGCCGTGTAAACTTAGTTTACACGGATCGGCGTGCATGACCTTTGTACTATCGTTCCGTTGCATCGTTGACATAAGCCTTCATGCACATTATGGTGAGTCGCATAAATGCACTATGCACACACGTGGATTGTGCAATGCAGCGAGTGGCAAGGTTGCCACGTATTGTACTAATAACAGAGAATAGAGAATAGAATTTACATATATAACACACTTAGGAGCGCAAGGAAGGTGAGCTGGGATTTTAGATTTCAATATGTAAAAACATTTATCGAGTGCGTTACATGCACTGCGAACAAAAAAGACCGACAAACGTGTCTCTGCAAAAAGTTCTCGTACTAGAGATTTTATTTGAATAGCTAAAGCTCGACAGTAATAATCCAGTCGGAAGCGACCCTTATACAATTTTATTCTAGATATCTTCTCTCAGCACAGGAATACTTTATTTGAACGATATGAAATCATTATTAAGTAACAGGTTTGCGGTTGCTACAGGTCGGAAAATTCGGGAATGTCAGGGAAAGCCTGAAAAAGTGAAGGAATTTTCGATAAACTCAAGTTGAAGTTTAGGGGTCAATCACGATTTACGTAAGGCGTTTTTTAGAAATTTTGAACCCCTCTTTCTCCTACTATATAAGAGAATTCTATTAATAAACGAGTAATCTTAATGAGATTAGATTTAAAAAAGGAAACGTGTTGAGAACAAGCGAGTCTCACAAACGTATAATTTTTTTTTGATGATAATTTATATATATATATATATATTTTTTTTTTTTAAAACAGTCTTTTTGGGTAGAAAATTCATCTTTTTGGTTGAAAATTCAACTGTTGGTTTGAAAATTAACATTTTCGGTAGGAAAACTTAACTGTTTTGTAGAAAATTCGTCTTTTTGACATGAAAAAAAGCAGTTGTTTGGTTAAAAGTTAATCAGTATTGATTGAGGATTCAACTATTTTCATGAAAATTTGTCTGTTTGGGTAGAAAATTGATCTTTTTGATTGAAAATTAAAATCTGTTTTGGTTGAAACATCAATTATTACTTTTTTTTTAATCGTATCTTTTTTAGTTGAAAATTATACTTTTTGGTTCAAAAATCGTCTAATTTGGTAGAAATTTAATATTTTTAATTAAAAATTCATCTGTTTTTTTATTCAAAATTAAAATATTTTTTGGTTGAAGGTTCATCTCTTTGGATGAAAATTGAAGTATTTTGTTAAAAATTCCTTTTGGTTTGGTTGCAATATAATTATTTTTAATGAAAATTTAATTGTTTGATTTTTGTAAAAATTGATCTTTTTTAGTTGAATGTTCGTCTTTTACAGTAGAAATTGAATTTTATTGGTTGAAAATTCATTTGTTTGGCTGAAAATGTAACTATTTTGTTAAAAAGTAATTTTATTTTGTGAAAATTAATTTTTTTAACTGAAAATTTTACTATTCTATTCTAAGATGAAAATTTATTTTTTTAGTTGAAAATTCAACTATTTTTGCTTGAAGATTCATCTCAAGTATTTTGTTGAAAATTTCTTTTTTTTTTGTTGAAAATTAATCGTTTTAACTGAAAATTTAATTATTACGTTTTTAGTTGAAAAAAATTATTTCTTGAGTTGTAGACTCAACTATTTGATTGAAAATTCATGTATTTTGTTGAAAATTCGTCCTTTTTGATAGAAAATTAATCTTCTTGGTTGAAAATTCAACGCTTTGGTTAAAAAGTTAACTGTTTATTTGAACTTCAACTCCCACATTTTTTCGGGATGATTAGACACAGCATTTAAAAAAATATTTTTTAACTCAAAATTTATCTGTCTTAATTGAAACTTAATGTATTTTGTTTGAAAATACGTTTCTCTTGGTAGAAAACTAATCTTCTTGGTTGAAAAGTCATCTTTTTGTTGAAAAATCAACTATTTCGTTAAAAATTCATCTATTTGGTTAAAAATTCATCTATTTTGTTGAAAATGCAATGCCTCTAAGTTGTTATATATGTGGATTTACTAATTTTGTTACTAAAAATTGTCAGGTAAAATGAAAAATTGATCAGGGAAAGTCAGGGAATTACGAAATTAAGATTTTGTAGCAACCGTGAATAAACATTATTTTATTAAGAATCGTTTTCTAAATAGAAAATAGAATACAAAAATTGTTCCTGAATCAACGTTGTTTCTACGGATTTATAAATTTGCCTCTTGGCACAAGTTTGTGTTCGATAGAGCGAACAACGTCAGAGCAGGGACATCAATAATTCGGATATTTTCTCTTGTGAGTCGAGAGAAACGGAAAATACGATCGTTTATTACACCCTGCTATACTTTGCGCAAAGACATCCACTGAGGCAAGATTCTGCAAAGAGAAAACGCTGATAAAGGAAATCAAATCTGTAATCCAATATTGATAATTTATTCTTATTTCTCTTTGACATTCGATTTATCAATTATAAGTTCAGAGTTCCTTTATAATGCATTTAGACTAGTCAAAGTTAATTTTGTGATTAAATTATTAACTTATTTCTATCTTTTTGTTTCAGGTGAGGTCCTTTTTCACTCTTTCATTCTTGAAGTTTCTTTCCAACTTGGAGACGTAAGCTATATTATTATTCAACACGTAATTCTGAGCTCAATTCCGATAAATTTAAATTAATTATTTCAAGAATAATGAAGGAAATTCGTTTGATACAAGATGACGAATTAAAAGCTACTTAAAATGTCGAAATTGGCATTTGGAACTTTAAGCAATCCTTATTAGATATTTTATTCATTCAAATATTGGTAGAATTTATCAGAACTTAAAAACTATATTTGAATAGAGAATCTGTTAATGACCTTCATCTAGTTAATTTATCCTAAAATTTGCAGACGATTTAATTGAATATTCTAGGCGACAGGTCGACTCAGCTGCTAAAAAATCGAATTTCGGGCAATAAAAGTAAAATAACTCTAGAAATAATTAATGAATCAAAATTTCCTACAAAGCGGCACTAGAACTTCATCTACTAACATTTTATCAGTCATTTTATCCTGCAATTTTCAGATGAATCGATTAAATATTGTAGGCTACAAGTCGACTGATATTTTTGCATTTCCTTTACAGGATCGGACAAGATTTACTGAACGAATTGTAATTATCTTTCGTGTAATTTTTCTTAAAATAAAAAAAACGTACGAGAGTGGAAAGCAGGAAGGAAAAGAGAAGTAATTGTGTGGAAGACTAATGTTAACGTGAGGTCGAGGCTCGACATGAAACATCGATCGTCTTTACTCTAGCGTCGGATAGAGTTGAAGAAAAATGGCAAAAGGTTGTAATATGGCCTTCATGTTGTTACATTGCTATGTCGCCTGCTAGTTTAGCGACATCTATCATATTTCGTTATTGAAAAGAGGGACAGGAAATATAGATATGAAACGGTAAAAATAGCTTCCGTTAAAATGAGACTTTGGATCGTAAATATCTATAATGTCGAGAAAATGACACGATGTTTATCTTCTCTCAATTGGAGGATAATGCTTCCAAGCTTTAAGATTTTCCCGACGTTAAATCCCTGAAGTTTGGATCATCGTACTTGTGGTGACAGGTCCAGGTCTTCTCTTGCCAGGTGTAGGTTTGCATCTGTAAGGTGCAGGTCTGCGCCTGCCATGTTCATGGCTAGTAACCCGGACCAGCGTGGAATTTTTAAATTTCTGTTTAGTTTAAGTTGAATTTAAAGTTGTTATTTTCTTCATGACGTTCAATAACAAGCTAATAATGTGTTACAATTCTTGCTACCATTTTCGGCGAGATATCGGATTTAGATACTTGTATACAACGAGCGAATCCGATAACTAATTGTCTCTCTGGCCTGTTAACCGGCAGCGCAAACGTTATCTCGTTAAGCCAGCCACGAAACCATCGGGGCAAGCCGGTAAATCATGCACAGACTTGTTCCTGAGAATAAACGTTTGACTCCTCTTTCACGATTTATCATTCCAGAATTGATCGCTTTTCACACCATCTATCGAAACTGCCTCTGAAAATTGATATTTCAACATCTAAAAAAAATGTGACTTTAATTCGAATTTATGAGACTACATTTTATAAAAATTTGGCTTGAATAATATCTAATCACAGAAGCATTAAGAACAGTCTTATAATTTGAAGGTTTAAAATATTTGCATTTAGTTTTTAATTTTAGTCGATAATAAATGGAAAGAGTGCTGAAATAAGCAGGGTAGAAGTAGTTTAGGGAAAACCGGGAATTGATTTTCTTTAATTGAAAATTTAAATACTTGGGCAAGAGTAGAAAACTAATCTTCTTGTTTTGAAAATTACT
Source organism: Andricus grossulariae (assembly GCA_011634705.1). Taxonomy (NCBI): domain Eukaryota; kingdom Metazoa; phylum Arthropoda; class Insecta; order Hymenoptera; family Cynipidae; genus Andricus; species Andricus grossulariae. The sequence continues at coordinate 21,009,507 of JAABKJ010007545.1, forward strand.
CTTATTGGTTAAAAATGTTTTATTTACTTTATAAAAGATTTTATGTTTCTTTGAGGTTTTACGGCCACCCTGAATAAGCCGCAATTGTGATTATGGTTGCATTATTTAATGTGGATTTGAGGAGTAAAGCAAAATGAGAACGGAATTAATTTAATGTTAGCGTATTTGAAAGATGGTTTGATACAATAATAGCTCGTGGAGGATAATTTAAATTCAATGCGTTGAGAGTCGGCCAACTCTGGCGAAATATGAGGGAGACCAGTTCATGATACATCACGAGACCATAACCGATATACAGGGATTTATTATTTATTTATTCGACTAACGCACGAATGCACACATCGACAAGATTTTGTTTCATCTCACTTCCACACATTTTTTCTCCCTTATCCTCTCTACTTCTCCTCAATCTGAAATAAAATCCGATAAACTTTTTATTCCTCTTCTGAGGTGTTTCTTTCTGCAATAAAAACGTGATTTTATCTCTGGAATAATTTTCTCGTATCTCTGGGTGCAAATGAGATTTTATTTCATTTGTTATTCCTTTAAAATGTGTAGCTTTATTTATGAATATCGATTGTTTCAATTCAAAAACCATATCTGATATTTCCACTTTTCAATATCAGATGTTATAGAAGTACAATTGGAATTAATCTTATAGTCTCTAATATCTATCAAACCCTATCAACTTGAAATCAACATAGTTCGTCAACAAAATTATTTCAAGAATCGTGTCCAAGTTACGATAATAAAAATTCGATTCGACACAAGGCACTCCCACCTAATCGAATAATCGCTAGGTGATTTATGAAAACCTTTCACAACCGTAAATATTCTCCCATCTGCCATTAGTTGAACATTGAAGCGAAGAGCTTTTATCGCGTCTGATCAAAACAAGCCACAGATCACTCATACACTCCTTGGATTTGCCAGCAAGAAATGGATCCATCTTGATTGATTGGCCGCCAATGAACGACCAATTTATCACCTATTTCGTCCTCTATTAATTCTTTTTAGAGAAGCTAGGGGAATGGTATTAGGGGAAGTGACGGCAGGGGAGTAGGGTAAATTTTGAAAGCGGAAATAGGGGAAGTGAGGGATTGGGAAGGATGGTGAGGAGAATTAGGGGAAGTGAGGGAAGGGTGAGTTAGGAGAATTGAGGTTGGGGAAGTAGGGGAGGGTTGAGAGGAGGGGAAGGACGTGGAAGTGAGTAGAGGGGTATTAGGGAATTTAGTGTGGGGAGGGGTGAGAGATGAAGGGGGAAGTAAGGGGATAGTAGGGGAAGGGTGAAGTATATGAAGTTACAGGAGGAGAAGTATGGGTAGGCAATAAACCCCTCCCCCCCCCCATGAACCGCAGGACTCTTTGGGAATCAGAGATAAAGCGTGCCGAGTGAACACACACATACAAAAACACCCAGAAACTGAGGTATTCACACGCAGGCAACTCAATGGGAAGAACGGAGCGTGAATAGCGAATGAGAATATTTGCATACTCCGCGACTATGAAAGGAGTTTACCCCTCTCTGCTCTTCTCTAGTGTCTGTCTGTCTCGAAATTCCAGTTCGTTTTGCCAAGTTATTCTAGGTGGAATCGTTACTTATCATATTTTTGGAAAACTGATCTGGAAACAATATTCGGGACCTGGTCGGGATCTGACTAGGGAAACTAGTCTAAAACTGTAGTTGGTTTTTGATATGGCTCTGATATGGTCCGTTATTCATGCAAAGTTCGTTACTCAGAATTGCGCAAAATCATTTTATAATGTCATCGGTAACCTTCGAGAATATTCTCGGTATCATGTCGGTATCAGGAATCTTGTGTTAGAACTCTTGTTTATCTAATCAATTTACAAAACAAATTTTCATTTGGGAGATTCTCTTCCACTTCCTGGATGGGTAATTTATCAATTGAGTTAAAATTTAAAGTCGTGTTCAACCTTTCCCGGGGCACTAGATCGAGAAACGAGATTAATTTCCAGAAACGCTGTTTGATTTGAACACACGGTCGAGCAATGGATGCTGGATAGGGATTATTCTTGGCCCGAGGGTCGACCAAATCTCATCTACACCCTTGGATTGATCTCGTCTGCCTCTCCAGTAGGTAGTGATATCAACCAGTATGCTAATGGGATTACGGCAAACCCACACTTCATGCAAAATGTTAGCATGACACGATGACGCGCTCGTGTCCGTCCGTTACTCATGAAGAAGACGTTCTAACACGAAATAGCTCTTCAAGATAAGCTCTTCGCTATTCTTCTTTTGACGTCTCGTTGATTTTTTCCATTCGGATAATATTTCAAATAAGTCAAATTTACATTGTATTTTTTTTAGATAACAGAATTCGTTAACCGATTTCGAGTTGAAATTATACACTTTGAGGAACATTGATTTAAACCTTCATGTTCACACCTCATTATAATCACACAATCGTCACACCGGATTAAAATGACCCCAGCTGGTTTTTAATCATTTCCCGTAATTTTTATATTTGTCCTAAGGGTCTGGTAAAATTCGAAGGCACACTTTAAACATCTAAGCACATGTAGCAGTCGGTTTAAAATTAAAAAAAGTCGATTTACTTTTTTTAAATAATGAAAATTGCCAAAAAATACAAAAATTAGATTATTTCGAAAAAAATGTTTCCGATAGAGATAGATGTCAGCAAAAGTCGGCACAGAAAACCATTAACATAAACTATTCCTTTGGTCAATTTAACTCTTGGTGACAGTCCACACCCTTTTTTACCTAATCACCTTTTTCCTTTGAATTTAAAAAATCCTCTAAAAACCTCAAATGGAAAATTTTGACGCAATTTTCCCCCTTTTTCACAAGGTTTCGAATCATTTTTTAAGAAGCATAAACAGAAATTCAAGACAATAGAAAACAAGAACGCTTTGAAAGAGATTCTTTTTTATGATACCGATTAAAAATATTTCATGAACGATTTATTTGCTAATTTTGTAGATATTAAGGACATAGTCGATATAGCGAAGAAATCGATAACGATTCAATGAAGAAGCTATACCCGAAAGTTAAATAAATTCTGTAGTTGCCCGAAAGATGAACTTTTTACAAAACAGTTTAATTTTGAATTAAAAAATGTGAAATTTAAAGAAACAAAGTTCATTTTCATTCTAAAAAAAACGAGTTTTCAACAAAATAGTTTAATTTTCAACCAAAGAGATGAATCTTTAACCAAGAAAGACTTTTTAGTCAAGAGAGAAAAAAGAGTTGAACCAAGTTATTGAATTTTCAACAGAAATTAACGAATTTGTTACAGAACAGATCAGTTTTCAACCATGCAATATAAATTTTGCATGAAAAAGTTAATTTTTAACCAAATATTTAAAACCATCAATTAATTAGTGGAATTTTCAATCTGAAAAGACGAATTTTCAAACAAAATACTTGAATCCTCAACCAACATAGAATAATTTTCAACCTAACAGTTCCATTTTTAGCCGAGAAAACTGATTTTCTACCAAAAAGACTAATGTTTAACCAAATACATAAATTTTTAACTAAACACGTAAATCGTTAACCAAATAGTTGAATTTTCAACAAAATAATTCAGTTTTCAACTAAAAATATGAATTTTCAAGCAAGAATCCTAATTTTATTTAAAAAAGCAAAAAAATGTCAACAGTTAAATTTTCAGATAAAAAATTACTTTTTAACCAAACAAAAAAACGAATTGTGAACAATATAGTTCAATTTTTAACTAAAGAAATGAATTTTCTACCAAAATATTTGAATTTTCAACCTAAAAAGTAGAATTTTTAATAAAACAGTTGAATTTTCAACAAAAAAATGACTTTTTAATAAAATTGTGGAATTTCCTACAAAATAGATTATTTTTTGCCAAATAGTTGAATTTTCAACGAAAAACATGAATTTTCAACGAAGAAGTTTAATTTTCTACCGTACAAGACGAATTGGGAACAAAATACATGAATTTTTAACTAAAAAAGATGAAGTTTTAACCAAAAATGGAATATTTGAATTTCCAGTAGAGAAAATTAATTTTCAAGAAGAAAAAAAAAAAGAAATTTCAATAAAATAGTTGAAAACTATTTGGATTACATATGTAAATTACTCCAAATTACCTCGATTACTCTGTATTACAAGTTAATTGCTTGAATAACCTATATTACTTCGAATTACCTGGATTACAAGTGGATGAGTAGGTCATATAGGTGGATTACACTAGACTACAAGTAGATTACTCTGGATCACCGGATTACAAGTGGATTACTCCAAATTAGAACTTACTTACTTTAGATTGCAAGTAGATTACTCTGGATTACAAGTGGATTAAAACTGGATTACAAGTACTCTAGATTACAACTAAATTAATACGGTTTACAAGTGGATTACTCTGAATTACTTGAGTTTCTCCCAATTAAAGTGAATTTATCCGGATTAAACGGATTACACTGGATTACCAGTTCTGATAACTGAGATATCCAGCGGATTACCAGAGTTGTTTCATGTACTCACAAATTATAATAGCCCATTTGAAATTTAATTTTTATTTACGGATTTGAAGCTAAAACATACCCTCAAAAATTGAGAAATGAACTCAAGTAGATATATCATGTTTTGTTTGCTTACTCCTCAAATGGAAACATGTGTAAAAATTTGCAAATCAGAATGTTTTGAAGACTGTCAATCATTGCAGTGTTAATTGTGCGCCGACGAGGAGTAAATAACGCGTGCTTGTAACGAAACTAATTACTTGGAAGGGAGCCAAATTGTGCTTCATTGCGTGTTTCGAAGTGACGAATACACTCGAGCCAGCCTAGCAGAAATTAATGATCGGCACATGCACTTTTACGAGAATACATGAACGAGCTTCGACAGACCGTGTTCCATTTATAGAGACGAGCAGACAAACAAACAAACCGAGAGTCAACTCGTAAACCGTAACGCGTAACCGTAACCGTGGATCTCGGTCGTGTCATTCACCGACTTACCTGCTGCTGCTGCTGCTGCTGCTGCATACGCCGCTTAGCGGACGAATTAACGATTCAACAGGTGTTGCGCTTCGACACGAGAATCGAATACAACTTCTTTTTCATCCGGAAGATCATCATTTGAAACTCCATAAATCAACAATAAAAATGGGCACTGAACCATATGGGAAAACAAACTTTCAAGCAAGCATTCGTGCTTTTAATTTGAAGAAACTTAACCGAGTGGTTCATTACTCGGATGTTTGGTGTACACTGTTAGAAATGTTCGGAAAATTCCGACTCATTTAGGATACTGAAGTAACTGAAATTTACGAACTTAGGTTACGGAAAACGAAATTCAGGAACTTTTATAGTATTTTACTAAATTTTCTAAGAGAAATTTAAGTTACCGTGAATGAAAGGAGTGCGCAGTTCGCTAATGCGCACCCCTCGCTTCGCGATCACGTTCGATGCGGACAAAGCATGGTGGTTGTGGTCATGGGCGACAATGCACTGCAAAAGGTTGTGTTAAATTATAACTCAAGCGTGAAAAGGATTCGAAATTTGCACGAGACCTAGAACCTTGAAGCTCGGTTGATGAGCGAATTATCTTTGCAATAAAATATTTACAAGATAGTGCGATCATCTGCCTCGGAAATGAACTTCTAAAAGGTACACCGGGATCGCAAGTGACAGGCGGCGTAAATTAATCCCTTGAAATCTTTGAAATCGCTATGAATCCCACTGTTAGAAATATCTGCTTGAATTTTCAATTGCATCCATGTGAAGTTTTATGCAATTACCGTAATTGAAATTACAATTACATGTATTTGAAAATTCAAACACATGTGTTTGAAATTTCAATTACTTTTATTTGAAAATTCAAACACATGTGTTATTGAAATTTCAAATGATTGTAATTGAAATTTCAATAACGGTAATTGAAACAGCTGTACATGGAAAAAATAGAATACGCAGTTAATGAATTTCAAAACAAATACTTTTTTGGGAACCCAGATGGATTTTAATAAAGATTTTTGAAAAACCCAAACTTTATGAATAATTTATGTAGAATTTTCCAAAATATCTTTAATAAAACTATCCAGGTTTCCAAAAAAATATTGATTGGCAATTCATTAACTGCATATAAAATTATACAAAAATATGAAAACATCATTTTAAATATACAGGAGTTTTTTTCCCCTTGAAAACTCATTTTTTGTTTGTGAAACTTCATGTATTAGTCTTCAGCTAGAACTTTACAAGCTTTTAAGTTATAATGTACATGTCGTATTAAGTTGAATAAAAAAACCAAAGCACGTTTTGCTCGTCATTTAACAAGTATCCTTTACAAATAAAAAACAAGAAAACGTTCTGTATAAATCTAGTATTTGAACACTTAAAACGCAAAATAGATTAAAAAACCTTGAACTTATTTGTGAAATCATTAAACGCGTCTCCGAATTTTTTTACATCCATATCGTAAGGCTGTGACCTTCTTTTAGCTCCAGTTGCTCTTTTGTCTTTCTGTGCTTGTGGATTGATTTCAAACATTATCCTACAAAAGTATATAATTTAAAATAGAAATGTCAATTCACAGACGTTCAATATGTAAAACAAGTGTATACCATATAGTTTTACGTATTATAGAAACTATATATACCTCGGAGTGAATTCCAAAGTTTTATCGAGTTTTGTAGGATAAGCGTATCCAAAGCAATAATAGCTAAGGAAAGTGATGTAAATTCCATCTTGGAAGTTTTTTACCTTAAAAAATTTGCCTTTTTCCAGAAAAACAATCAATGAGGCGGTTTCATCAAAAATCGACTTGCCTGTAAAAAAGAATTTCTTTATTAGAAAAAATGTTTCAAGTACGAGCAATATTTTGTGACTGGAATAACACTCAAAAAGACAAAAAATGAAACAATTTAGGTTTATAATTTTTAATTGCAGTATTGGTATTTATCAGAATTAAAAGAAAGTATCACTTCCAAAATCCTAAAAAAGGAAATAGCCAAACTATAATCTATGCTAGATATAAAGTTTATGTGGAATATATCTGGAAATAAATATATTGATATGAGACACCTTTTGACAAATATGGATTTTCATGAAATGTATTTGACACAAATGAGTATAAGCAAACAGATAAAATGATAATGAACTTACGTCAAAAACTTTGAACAATAAATCCTGATCTTCACTGAAATTCAAGACGAGTAAAGAAAATATTACTATTAGCTTGGGAATATTGCTGCGTGTAACAAGATGCTTTTCGCATTCGCTTCCTCACGTGCGACTGAATGTGTACTACACTTGCGGTTGTTGTTATTTTTTTAGAAGTATATTACTTGCTTGAAGTTTGAAATATCATGAAATGGGATCTGGAATATGAAGAAGTCTCTGAGACCATGTTGTTAAGACATTAAATCCTAATAACTGACTGGCATGCAGGCACAAATATTCAGTTTCTAGTAGAAAATGCCACTTTGTGAAAAGCTGATTTAAATCGCGTTCTTTTGAACATTAATCTCTACCCTTTGAAGAAAATACGTGTCTCTCGTTAAAACGTTTATCTCAATTTCATGCCTTTCATTGACGTTTCTTCTTTTCGGCAAAATGAAAATCCTACAGATTCATCGTCACTATCCGCGTGTACAATATTACTTTTACGCTTTTTCTTCTGATCAGGATCAAATCTGTACTGAACTGCATTTTAGATCTTTGTTGTTAAAGTTTCAACTCCTGATCCCATCACCTAATTCTCTATTCTATCACTAAAAGATTTTGGGAATAGTCCGACTAGGTGTTTAGCAACAGAAACTACCATCCCTCGAGTAGTATTTTCCATATCATTAATTAGGAATCCTGCGATACTGGAAACTAGTTTTCACCTATCTGATGGTATAAAAGGCCTATTTTCCCTGACATGAACTATCAGTTTTGGTGTACACATGTTAAATAGTTCCTGAGCCAAATCCAGGGCTCTTCCTGGCTGAAACTCAACCTGCTCAGTCACGTGGCCTTTATTATTTTCTGAAATAATAGAACATTTTAGAGTCAGAAAGGACCAGAGCACGTCAGAATTAAAAGAAAAAAGATGGAATGAGAAAAACCCCTTTAAAAGAAGAAAAGTATTGGCTCTACGACCATTATGCTCACCATGTTCATTTTCATATAAATTGTTATTTTGTGAATCCATTTCAAGATATTCCACAACGGTTCCTTCTGGTAATATCATCAAACTAAGTAGATCCTTATATTTTTCGGCCAATTCAAGCAAAATCTCATCATCGTCGATGTCAACCCCGTCGTTTTCGCGTACCAGCTGCGTAAAACATTGAATTTAAACTATAATTGTAGAACGTAGCCTATAAATTGTTTTCTAAACTCTGGAACAAGGAGCCGATTTGGAGAATCTGATATTTGCGCATGGTTTCTTTTGAGCGAATTTTCCAATTTTGTTGACGTATTAAGTTGTTTGTCATTTTATTTAATCTAATATAGAAAAATATACATAGTGCTTCAACAAAAAACTATAATTCTAAACCAACTACATAGATTTATATTCAATTTTGAGAAATTTTAATAATTTTTTACATCCAATATCTTTACAACGGAGTTCTAAAGATCTAGTGCAAATTACCCAATATTAATTATTTTTTACTGTGACCGTAATTAAAAAAAATTCCTGATCAATTCTAGATACCCGGTTGGTTCAAACCTTGAAGATTGTGAGATCATGTTCAAGCACGTATTCTAAAGATGGATTGTGTTTATTTCAGATGGATTTACTTCAAGCCTATAGAAAAATTTCAGTTTTGAGAAATCCTAGTTGTGAAGTGCGTTTAGTAGCTTTAACTGTTTTTCAAATAAATTAAATTTAAAAAAATCTATTGTTTCGAGCGTGCCCGAATGAGCTACAATTTCAACTGGAAATTCGATGGGACTAAGTGCACACCTCTCATATTAATAAAAGAAAAAATAAACATTTGAATAGAAATGGAAAGTTACTTTGATTGTGAAGAAACTGAAAATGTTTCATTTTTAAAATACAATGAAACCTGGATTTAGCTCCTCTGGATTTTGCCCTTCCGGGAATTGACATCGCGCCGTGGGGATACGTGAGAGGCGTCTGCGGGGGGCTGTGCGGTGTGCACTCAGGCGTGACAAGACAGAGAGGGAAACAGGAGAGAGATAAAACGGGAGAGAGACCAAATAGTTCGAAGTCTCTGGATTTCACGTCAAGGTCAGCCCCAAAACCGGCGCTAAATCCAGGTTTGACTGTATTCAGATCTAACTAGTTCAAAGCAAATCATATACTCGTATTTCTATTCACACAGGAAGTGTGTGCTCAAAGAATGGTACATTCTTTGTACAGAAAAAATATGCAGAAAATGATGGTGCAAAATGTTATACCTAACTATTGGATCCGTATGAAGTGATAAAGGGCCGGCGACGAAATATATTTTGGCTTAATACATATTTTCTTGCCAAGATTGTATATGCGTTATGATTCATATGTGACCAATTCGTGTAAAGCTCGACATTCGTATATCTCAACTTTTCCAAGCTCAAAAGCACGAAGATCAGGTCGAAATGTATTTTGTATTATTTCCAATATCACGTAAACTTTTTCACTATCATCGTGTAGGAAGTTACAAATGTTCCCAAGGTTGACATTGCATTAGTAAGAAAACTGACCAGCAACAACAACGTTTCCCTTTTCGTACAATGTGCCTTTGACTGTTACTGAATTGTATTCTTCAAGAGTTTCAGGCAAGTTTGCTCTCTTTACGGCTGCTTGCAACTCTTCGACTTACTCGTACAAATGTTTATCGAATGGGAAACCTTTGTCTGCTTGAATTTCGAATCTCAGATCAGCACCTAATCGGAGAAGACTTTGGAAAAGTTCGTGTTTTTCACTCAATGATTTGGTTACATTAATGAAATTGTGTAGAGATCGAATAGCTCTTTTAAAGAATGTATACTTGCTCTCAAATCACATTTTCCACACCTGCATTAGAGGCCCAAATTTCAAAATTAATTCCGGTGAGTGCCAAAAATAGTGATGCTTCGGGCGAAGATTTACATCAGGAAATTGTGTGACTCTTAGTAATAAGTATTCGTCGATAGTTTGCTGCAGGCAGCGGCGGACTGGGTCTTTGGGCGCAGGGTGGGAGGCATGCTTGGGGGCGCTTTTTTTAGAAAAAAAGGCGGGCCAGGCAACAGATTATTAATTTTTTTGCACCCCCCCCCCACCCTTCCTCTATATACACAGGCAACTTTTGAGAATTCAATAATAAGTCTTAAACTTTTCGTTCATTCAGAAAATATTGAGAGATCGGGAAGAATTTTTTAATACAAGTCTCGGTTCAGAAATATATATTTTGTTAATTTGAACATTGAGGGTATGTGAGGATATGACCTCGAAATTTTTGTCCATATTATTTTCAAAATCAACTTGCGTTCACACGAAACGCGATATCGAGTTAAAAATGTGGGAAACTAAATATGAAGCACTAAGGGACGCTGGTCTGGACCTAAAATTTTATAATTATGTAAAAAGCAAAAAAAACTTTTTGTACTAAAATTTATAATTTTAAAATTCAAAGTTTTAAATTTCTAATTTATAATTATGAAAACAAATTATTGTACAAACAGCTTTTTTTTGCTTTTTTCATAATTATAAAAACTTAGGACCAGACCCGCGTTCCTGAGTGCTTCATATTTAGTTTTCCAAATTTTCAACTCGATATCGCATTTCGCGTGAACATAAGTTGACTTTGAAAAAAGGTGAAAAAAAATTTTGAGGTCACGCTCACCTGGCCTTAAAACCTTTAGTTTTTAATTAATAGTTTTGTCAAATCCTGTCAAAATTTTCGCAAAACTTCACCCTTGCAAAATATATCTGCGATATTATATTTATACTAACGTAGTTTAGGGGTTATATTTCTAGCAATTCATGCAAATATTTTTCCCAAAATACTTTAGCATTGTTCGGTTAATTTTGTGAGATAAGAAATTGATTTCTTTCACGTATTATTACGATGTTGGAATACTGTAGTTTTTGAGTCAATAAATGACAGAAACATGTAAAATCCGTTCTGAAAAGAAGTATAGGAAACTGAGAAAAAAAGTGTTGTCGATCATATATCACTGCTACCAATAGAAAATCTACACGTGTACACGCGCGCGTTGTTGAATTCCAGACAAGAAGATTTTTGGTTGCGCTTTATTAATTTTTCAATATCTTTGTTTATAAAAATATATTCATACACAAAGCTGTTCTAGGGGGTACCCAAATGTCCGCCGGTGGCTGCATGTAAGGCAAGCAGGATTTGTGAATACAAGGGGCACACACTATTACTGTTATTTCTGTTAGTAAAAGAACGAGAGCGCACACTGGTTCGAAGATAGCTTTAACTTTATCTTCAATCATCAGAGGAAAAAGTCTTAAACATTGCAATATTTGAAAAGCTCCGCCTGGTATTTTTTCCCCGTCTTGAGATATTATGCAAGGCTTATCTCTGGTGTCATCTATAGATTAAGGAAAAGATTCGATGCAACTGCTTGGTTCAGAAATCGTGAAATATTTTTTTTTTACAAGATCAAGAATATACAATTGAAGATCATAAGCGATAATTCCTTCAAACAGATCATGACCCAGGCAAGGAGCAAGGCCGGAATTGCATACATGGTATGTTTTCAACTCATTGAATATAGAATTGAACCTAATTCCTTGATTATCAGTAAGACGTTTCATTTTAATAAATTCCAGGGCTTCATTGTAAGAGGCTCTGGTTCGTGTCTCATGAGTCGCAAACATAACATGTTCTTTAAAAAATTCGTCCCGAGTTATTAATCAGTATCGACAACAATATTTTGCAGAACTGAAACTTTCAAGAAAGCCTCCTAAAGAATGATTGCCCAAGTTATCTCCAGCGATAAACACAAGCATTCCTTTAACGGTTTTGACTTCACTTATTTTTACTCCAAGTGACTCGATAATTTTCCAGTCCTGAACTATTCTCCCATACACTTTCTGGTGATCAAACTTTTTCTCCTCACACCAGGCGATTAGTTTTATGCTATTAATATGTGATCAAACATGTGGAGGTAAATTTAGGATACAAAGGTACACACCAATAAGTTTATAAACTGCTTTGCGTGCCCCGAGAGGGTTTACTGTTTGAAAAGCATCTTGATATCCCACGAGTTTCAAAAATTTTGGATCTTTTAGAGCATTATTTTCGTGATAGATGCTTCTATCGAAAAAATCTCTTAAAACTTCAGAATAATCCGACGGCTTGCAATAAACTTTAATCTTGGTTTCTAACGATTCGTCTTGATAAATTCATTTGTTTGTTTCCAATATTGATACACAATGGAAGAATTTTTCTTTAGGTGCATCTGCGAGAGTAAGCCTAAACTGTTTTCGTTTCACATAAACGAATTGTACTTGCAGGAAACATAAATTGATACTCCAGTCTTAAATATAGTTGAGCGACATTCGCAAGAAATAAGTCAGACTCATCATCTCATCCTTCAACCAGTTAAAACTCTCTATTTGCAGTACCATCTTTATCAGCAATATCATTATTATCTTTGCGTGGGGAAATATGACTATCATTTAGTGAATCTGCAATGACGTCTACATTAAAAATAGTTTTGATAGTTTCAATATTTTCAGAACAAGTGTTCAATATTGTATCAGATATTGGCACAGAACTTCTGTGCAGTTTTGACAAATGGCCAGTAAAAGAATTTAAATTGTCATATTTTTTATTGCAAGGTTTATGCGGACACGTGACTTTAACGAATTCACGAATGTGATCTTTTAAATGCTTAAGCAGGGCAGGATGAGTGTCCCCTTCTTTTTTGCAAACTTCAACGTTGCAAACGTATTTTGCTTTTTTATTGGCAGCAAAATTGACATTTTTTTGCTTATTACTTTCTTTAAAATGAATTTTATGCACTCGAGATAAGTGTGTTTTGAGAAAGACTTCAATTTCAAAAAATTTATTGCATCTGTTGTACCCACAGTGCAGTTTTTTTTATCATTGCTTCTATTGAATGTGTGGTGTTGTAAATGATATTTTAAGTGCAGTGTATTATAATCACAAAAGCACCAGAAATACATTTCGAGAGATATATCTGGAATGAAAAATAAGAAAAAATAAGAATTTTTGCCTTTTGGTAACATTGCCTGAAATACTGAAATAGATATAGGTCGCTCCTGCGTGGGTGGGACACCCCGATAGTATGTGTTCTAGGTACTCAGCGTGTGTATGACACGCTCTGCACCTATCGCATATTATAAAATTTTCCACATTGATAATTCCAACATTACAAAACTGGCAAGTGTCCACTTTTCTTTATAAATTAAAAGATTTATCAAGTCACCCAGTAATAAATTTCACAACCATCAATTTCGCATTCTGAAATTTCCAAGTTAGGCCCTCTGCAAATTCATTCATAGATCTCAAGCTTATCAAGTCGCCCAACTGTAAATTACGATATTACAAAATTGTCCACATTGATAATTCCTACATTACAAAACTGGAAAGTGTCTACTTTTCTTTGAAAATTAAAAAAAATTATCAAGTCACTCAGCAATAAATTCGATCAACTTCGAATTCTAAAATTTCCAAATTAGGCCCTCTGCAAATTTATTTATAAATCCAAAGTTTATCAAGTCATCCATCTGTTATTTTTGATATTATAAAATTTTCCACATTGATAATTCCAACACTACAAAACTGGCAAGTGTCCACTTTTCTTTATAAATGAAAAAATTTATCAAATCACCCAAAAATAAATGTTAAAATTATCAGTTACGGATTCTGAAATTTCCAAGTGAGGCCCTCTGCAAATTTGTTTATAAATTCAAAGCTTATAAAGTCGCCCAACTATAAATTACGATGTTACAAAATTTTCCACATTGATAATTTCTAGATTACAAAACTGTTAACTGTGCAATTTTCTTTGTAAATTAAAAAATTTATCAAGTCACCCAGAAATAAATTCGAAAAACTCAATTTCGAAATCTGAACTTTCCAAATGATGCCCTCTGAAAATTTATTTATAAATTCCAAGTTTATCAAGTCGCCCAACTATAAATTACTGCCGCCCAGAAAATTGAAGCCTGGACTGGCGGTCGATAAGGCGTGGCAATGTGTGTTTTGGACTTCAGAGCATCGGAGCACGAATTTGACAGGTGGTCTGCATGCCGTGTTTGCTTTGCTGCTTACAGCTATAGTCTTATGGTCTACAAATACACAGGAAATCTCCATTTTGTACCCACCTTTCTCCATTTCGCGACGTATTTAGCAAAAATGAGGTTCACCATCATCAAGTTGTGGGTCTTCGGATATAGGATGACGCCTGAAAATGCTTCTGTGCTGTCAAAATTGTGAGTAAAACAATAAATTTGCGAACGTTTCTCGCCGTTCAAATGCTGTCTGCTGCTCTCTGCAGATTACTCCCTTTCAAAAAATTGATAATTTCAATAAAAATAATGATTGCCTCAGCAAAAGGCTTCATTCATCTACATTCACATTTACATTTTATTGATCTGAGGATCTCGCAAAACCCCGGATACTTCACAAGTTTTCTTTCTTTCGTTCTCAAACACTTGAGAAAAATTATATACTGAGACAGTGCCGTACCTATAAAAAAAATTTCAAGTCGGATTTAACCAACACCCTCAATTGAATGTTTTTTCAAAAATATGTTCTGAATAGTCTTCAAAAGGCTTTTTGCAAATTTTAATTGAAATTTTTAAAATTCGATTTCTTGGGCCGCTTTATCACGTATTAATTTTTGCAGTACTATTGATCATTCTACTACAGAGCGAGCTTGCGTTTGATGGGAGTTGCTATCAGAAAATAATTTTTGCGTGTTTCGTATACGTAAAGGATAGCACAAACTTTGAGCGTACTTTTTCTGATAAAAAATGTGTGATTTCGGTTCAGGGGTGATTTGTGAGTGATAGGGGTTGACTTTTAAACATTTTTTCAATCGGAAAATAAATTTGATAAAGACAAAACTTGTCTCGTTTCCGCATGAGGCACTGCTAGCTTGAGGTCAAGCTGGCGGTGCCAGTCATTTTTTGAAAAGAATTGCAGAGCATGACATTTTTTTTTGTGCAATTAATCAGCCCTAAATGAGCCCTTAATTATAGTATGAAAATAAATTTGATGAAGGTAACCCTTGTCATGTTTTCACATGTGGCACTGCTAGCTTGAGGTCATCCTGGCAGCGCCAGACATTAAAAAACAGACAAAAAAGTTCCAAATTTGGTTCCTTAATAAAACAAGATCACTTTATGAGTCCTAAATTATGGTGTCAAAAAGAATTTTATGAAGTCAATGCTTCCCTCGTTTTCACATGTAGCACTGCTGGCTTGAAAACAAGTTGGCAGTGCCAGTCATTTTTTGAAAAAATTGCACAGCATTAAATTTTGGTTTTGGGCATTGAATTCGCCCTGAATGATAACTTAATTATAGACTAACAGATATTTTGATTTGACAAAATGGCACTGTCGGGTTGAAGTACCTAATTTTTTTCTGTGTACAAAATCCGAATTTCGAAATTAAGGGATCTTCAACAATTTAGATGAATTTTCAATCAAATTTTAACCATAAGAGACGAATTCCTGAACAAATCATTGCTTTTCAACTTGATTAGCCTAATATTGACATTTTGAATAAAGTCCAAAAAAAACGTCTCTTTTATGGGAAATATGTGTTAAACTTCATGGGCTTGCGGAACCTCTGAATATTATTAAAATCAAGCATTTATTTTTGTGTGGATTTATACCAATTTCCGGGTGATACATGCATGAAAATGAAAAATAAATTTTATGGACCACCCTACTGTGGTAGTGACTGAATATTCACTGGAGCTTGTTTGTCTCAGGCGAATGAAATTTATCTTTACAAATTTTCTCACATATTTTTCAAAATTTATATTAGTTTTTTTAATTTTCAAATAACACCGGATTTCCCTACAAAACCTGAAAGATCATATAAATTGTGATATTAGCTTTAGCGAATTACATATCTAAATTTTTTTCTTGAAACTGACTCTTATCAAATGGAAATATCTCAGAAGGACAAGCTTGACTTCATTATTTATACAATACTATGAGATAGCGATGGCAGAATATATGTATTATACAGGGTGTTTTTTTTTATCTTGAGATATTGGAACACTGGACATTGGATTGAATCTCTTAATTTCTATGGATTGGTTTAGATGTGCTAACCAACACTATTAATTAAATCCAAACAAACGTAACCAACATCACTAACCCAAGCGAACGCAACCAATAAGGCCAACCCAAATGCACTCAACCAACACAACAAACTGAAATGAATGCAATAAACAAAGCGAGCCGAAACGAACGTAATTAACACATCCAATTAAAACGAACGTAAGCAACACATCAAACCAACCAAATCAAAGAAACAAAGATACCAAATCCAACCCAACGAACGTAAGCAACATAACGAACCTAAACAAACCAACCCGTACTAAGCAACCCGAACAAACCAACAGTTTTTTTTTATCTTTCGTTTGGATGCGCATTTCTTGAATAGTCAACAATTCCATTTTACACCAATGTTTCGACATCCGGCACAAATCGGAAAAATTTGTTTAAATAAAAATTACTTTTTTTTTTTAATGGAGAATCAGAATGTACAATAAAAAATATAGGTTCCCATTTGAAATTATGAAGTTAACCCGCACTCGCCACAGTGATTGAGGTGTGGGGTACATTTTTGCGGAGTCGCTTTTCTCCATCGAAAATAAAAAGTTTCTATTCAAAACATTTTTTTTGGTTCAATGCACGTTTCTTAAAATTTCTCAAT
The DNA here is from genome assembly GCA_011634705.1 of Andricus grossulariae. Taxonomy (NCBI): domain Eukaryota; kingdom Metazoa; phylum Arthropoda; class Insecta; order Hymenoptera; family Cynipidae; genus Andricus; species Andricus grossulariae. The sequence continues at coordinate 21,026,345 of JAABKJ010007545.1, forward strand.
CTTTCAAGATAAAAAAGCACCCTGTATAATCGAATGAAGCACCAGAATATTCATTGCCTACATTCTTAATAAAATTCTTTGTTAGTACATTAATAAGTTTTCCTCTAGTTAGAAAAGATGAAGAATGTTTATGCTCTCGTCTTATCAATGGCAGTAATCTTCAATTCTATTGGTAAATATCATAATATATCTATAATTTTAATTATATTTTTAACTTATATGCAAATAAAAACTTTTTTTGCGCTATAAAAAATAAAATTAGAAATGTGTCTCTATTCTGGGTTACTAAGAAATCTCAATTTCGAAATTTCTGGACATTATCAACAAAGTAGATGAATGTTTGATTAAATAGTTGATCTTTCAAGACCAATTATTTTAACCCCACAAAAACCAATTTTCAACAAAATGGTCATATTTCAATCAAAGCGATACATTTTGAACCAAGATGATTAATTTTCGGGTCCATATCATCTCGCATGCGGTAAGTCATACCTGCGGCCTGTCACATCTTCAGCATGTCATATATGCGGCATGTCTTATCTGCAGCATGTCACATTTGCGGCATGGCACATTTGCGGCGTGTCTCATCTGCGGCATGTCACATCTTCGGCATGTCATATATGCGGCATGTCTAATCTGCAGCATGTCACATCTTCGGCATGTTACATATGTGGGATGTCTCACCTGCAGCATGTCATATCTGCGGCATGTCACATCTGCGGCATGTCACATCTGCGACATGTCTCATCTGCGGCATGTCACAACGGTAGTATCTCTACCTAGCGGCTTGTCTCCCGCGCGAAATTTCTCACAGTGAAATTGACATTTTTGCGGCATCTTTTACCAGTGGCAAGTCTCCCAGTAGCACCTCTCCTTTTCAAAAAAAATTTTAGGTCTAAATGAAAATGGCAAAACTGCGACGAGTCTCCCAGGACTTATGGTCTCTCCAACGGCATCTCTCATCCGAAAAAAATGTTCAAGACCACGTCAAAGTAACACAACTGCCCAAGAAAATGTTCTAAGTAGTTGTGAAGATGGAAAAAATTCAGCAAGTCTCCCGAGCGGCATCTCTCCTCCAAGAACATTTTCTATGTACAGTAGAGTTTCACATATTTCTGTATCTTTTATTCCTGTCATCTTTATTTCCCGTCGGCTGTAGACGGTTATTTCAATTTGCGCAGTTCCGGCAACTCCCACCACGGTCGCGGTATATTCTCCTCCGCGTCAGTGAGTCACCAATTAAAAAAAAGAGGCTCGAAGAGCGGGAAGCCTTGAATTGAGTACTTTGACATGCCGCCATGGGAATACGTCTCACGACGTTTTCGAGAAAATATTATAAACTTAAAAGTCATAAATGTACAAATAGTAATACTTTTCAAGTGTAGAATCTATTTTCTCAGTCATGAGCCATTTTTTGTCGATTCACGACCTTTCAGTTTCACGAAATAAAATACAATATGCTAAATGTCAGGTTAGTGGTACTTTAACCTCAAATTTCGGACCGTTGCTCCGTGAAACTGAAAGTTCTCGAACCGATTAAAGGATTAAGAAACAGAATTGCGCAAATGCATTCTACGCTTGAAAATATTACTATGCAGACCTTTCTAAATGACCTTCGCGTTTCGGAGATTTTCTCAAAAAAGTCGTATGCAGTTGCAGTAAGATTCATGGATGGTAAAATTGCGGCAAGCCTCCCCAGCGGCATTTATCGCCCAAGAAAATTTTCTAAGTAGTTCTAAAGATTGGCAAAACTGCGGCAAGTCTCTCCAGCGGCATCTCCTCCCCAAGAACATTTACTATATTGTTTCAAGGATGGCAAAACTGCGGCAAGTCTCTCCAGCGACATCTACCGCCTAAGAAAAATTTTCTACGAAGTTGTAAAGATCGAAAAAATGCGGCAAGTCTCCCTCAAGAAAATTTCCTAAGTATTTCTACAGACGGCAAAACTGCAGGAAGTGTCTCCAGCGGAATCCTTCCCCCAAAAACATTTTCTATATAGTTGTAAGGATGGCAAAACTGCAAAAAGTCTCCCGAGCGGCATCTCTCCCTCAAGAACATTTTCCATACAGTTGTAAGGATGGCAAACCTGCGGCAAGACTCCGGAGCGGCATCTGTCCTTCAAGAAAATGTTCTAAGTCGTTCTAAAGTTTGGCTAAACTGCGGCAAGTCTCTCCAGCGGCATCTCTCCCCCAAGAACATTTTCTATATTGTGTCAAGGATGTCAAAACTGTGGCAAGCCTCCCCAGCGGCATTTATCGCCCAAGAAAATTTTCTAAGTAGTTGTAAAGATCGAAAAAATGCAGCAAGTCTCCCCCAAGGAAATTTTTTAAGTATTTCTACAGACGGCAAAACTGCGGCAAGTCTCTCCAGCGGCAGCTATTGCCCAAGAAAATGTTATAAGTAGTTGTAAAAATGTAAAAAATTCGGCAAGTCTCCCGGATGGCATCTCTAACGCAAGACAATTTTCTAAGTAGTTCTAAAGATGGCAAAATTGCGGCAAGTCTCCCCAGCGCGATCTTTCCCCCAAGAACATTTTCTATATAGTTGTAAGAATGGCAAAACTGCGGCAAGCCTCCGGGCCGGCATCTCACCGCCAAAAAAAAAATCCTGAGTAATTCTGAAGATGGCAAAACTGCGGGAAGTCTCTCCAGTGGTATCTTTCTCCCAAGAACATTTTCTATGTAGTTGTAAGAATGGAACTTCTAACTAGTTCTAAAGACGGCAAAACTGCAGGAAGTCTACCCAGCATAATCTCTTCCCCAAGAAAATTTTTTAAGTAGTTTTAAAGATGAAAAATATGCGACAAGACTCCCGAGCGGCATCTCTCCCCCAAGAGCATTTTCTAAGTAGTTCTAAAGATGGCAAAACTGCGGCAAGTCTCCCTAAGCGACCTCTCGCCCACGAACATTTTTTAAGAAGTTGTAAAGATGGCGAAACTGTGGAAAGTCTCTCCAGCAGCATCTTTCGTCCAAGAACGAGGACAACGGGACAATGTGGCCTAATGAACATGAAGTAATATAATAACTTAATATCGAACACTTCATACTCATATCCATTAAATTGAATGATCGAAACAGAGTTTATAATCCAAGCTCTAAGCCAATTTTAAAGTTGAATTTTTCAGTTCACAAGTTTTTTGAAAATCAAAATCCAGAGTACGTAGAAAATTGTCTTAGGCGATAGATGCCATTGGGGAGACTTGCCGCAGGTAGAATATGCCGCCGATAAGAAAATAGGTCCTGGCAGAGTCGCCGCAGTTTTCCCATTTTTATTTGGACTTAAAATTTTTTTGGAAAGGAGAGATGCCGCTGGGTAGAGATGCCGCAGTTGTGATATGCCGCAGATGAGACATTCCGCAGATGTGACATGCCGCAGATGTGAAATGCCGCGGGTGTGACTCGCCGCAGATACCTGCGGCATGTGAGATAATATGGACCCTAATTTTCCACCAAAAGAGACAAATTTTCAAAAAAATATTGGAGCTTTCAACTAGAAAAGATAAATTTTTTACAAGAAACAGAATGATTAAATTTCTAGTTGCAAAATTTAATTTTCAATTTAAAAAAATGAATTTTCGACAAAATAGTTAAATTTTTAGCCAGAGAAATGAATTTCCAACCAAAATGATTTTCAGCTCTTATTTATTAAGAAATTAATTTTTCGTTTTGATAAAATGTCACTTATTACAGTTTCCGGTTAAAATGAACCTGTTTCCCTTTTGCTGGGCCAAATGTTGGCGCGCCCCTTTGGTTTAGTAAATGTTAGCGCTATACCCTTTTGGAATTTCAAACTTCGGCGCTCATGCCCTTTTGCCCTATTCGGTTGCGTGCCTGTTTGTGAAAATATGTATGAAAAGAACCATTGTGTTTGTGTCTAATCTAGCAAAGATCAAAATCCATGTTTTCAATTGCAAATCTTCCAAACTGAAGAAATTATGAATGTAAAACATCAAAATTATACAATTATTTATTTTATAACTTAAAATTTGCATACATTTTAATTTTCAATGTTTCAAATTAAAAATACTTTAATTTTAATGATTCTTTATTTAAAGTTCTACAATTTTGAAGAGTTATATATGAAAACTCTTCAATTTTCAAGATGTATAAATAACAGTTCTAAAGTTTGAAAATTTGAAAGTCGAGTATTCAATAATACATCTTCCAAATTTAAGAAATTTCGAAGATAAAGCATCAAAATTTCAGAATTTTCAATTACAAAAATTAAAACTCTTCACTTTGAAAAATTTTCGAATAATTATGCTAATTATGTTTTCAATTCGAAATATTCTAAATTGGAGAAAGTTTAAATGTTCATCATAAAAATCAGATAATTTTCAATTGTAAAACTTAAAACTTGCATAAGTTTTTATTATAAATTTTTTAAATTCAAATCTTTAATTTTAGAGGTTCACAATTTAAAGAATTCAAAATGTTGCAATTTTGAAGCGTTTAAATTTTGAATTCGCGAATTTTGAAAACATAGAATGCAAATTATTGAATTTTCAAGATTTATGCTTTGAAGGTTGACAATTGAAAATTCTTCAATGTTAACACTTTGCAATTCAAATTTCTTCACTTGTGAATATTTGCAATTGCAAATTCATCAATATTTAATATGTATATTACAGAATGATGGAATTTCAAATGCCGATTGTGGAATAGTTAATTTTTTTTATAAAAAGTTATTCAGTTCAAAGATTTAAAAATTAAAAATTATACAATATTATGGATTCGCAATAGAAAAATTTTCATTTGTGAACATTAAAAATAGAAAGTTCCGGGCATAACGGAGTAAGTGCCGAAATCCGAATTTTTCAGGAGATATTTAAAAGTGCCTAACTTTAACGCATTTAATAATAAAAAAAAAAATGAAATAAATTTTGAGCTATGACTTAGCAGTGTGACAAGAGATTTAAAAGAAAGCAACCATCTCCTAGAAAGCTTTTATCAGGGAAGGACACGTTCAATTTTCAGCAGTTGAATTTTCAATTTTCAGAAGTTGAATTTTTCTTCAATTTTCAACAGATAAATTTTATTTTCTTGAATTTTCAACATCTGAAATCTTAACTAATGAAAATTGAATAAAATCAAAAACCGAATTTTGAATGGTTCAATTTTCTTGAATTTTCAGTAGCTTAATTTTCGGCGGTTGAAAATTCAAGAAGAAAGCGCATTGGATATTAAAATACAAGTTGCAAAAATGTTAAATTTACAAACATTTATATAAAAATTTAATAAACATTTACATCCTTGATATTTAATATATTTAAAAACAAATCCGGAATCTGCTCGTTTCCTTGTAAAAAGTTTTCGTGTGAATAGTGGTTATGTTAATGAAGATAAATTCATTCTGATGATAATATTATATAAAAGATTAAACATTTACATCCTTGATCTTTAATATATTTAAAAACAAATCCGGACTCTGCTCGTTTCCTTGTAAAAAGTTTTCGTGTAAATAGTGGTTATGTTAATGAAGATAAATTCATTCTGATAATAATATTATATAAAAGATTACATAGTTTTAAGTTTTGTTTATGAGATGCAGAAAAGGATGAAAATGTTGCAAGCAGTTGACAAATATGTTGACAACTATGTTGACAACTGCATTGAAGATTACAACCACATTCTCAGCTCACTGTATATGCAGAAATACGATTTTGTGTTTAAAGAAAATGTTATCCTCTATTTCTTGTTGCAGAGTTCAGTTCGCAATTCGACTGTCTGCCTAATGGCGACCCTGTTCCTGTTGTTCCTCGTGGCAGTCCTTCTTATTTTCCTGAGCGAAATTCTCCAGAAAGAACTGTTCCTCTTGCAGAACGTCATTCTCCAGAAGGTACTCTTTCTCTTGCCAGACCTCTTCCTTCTGCGGGGTCGCCTTCTGTGGATCCTTCTCTTCGTGTCAGTTCCAGGTACCCTCCTGCCAGGCTAACTTTTTCTTGCGTACTTGGATTTAATCTTTTAGAACTGAAGCACGTTCGACTTATTCCCCACAAGAATCCAAATCGGAAGTTCGAACTTCGGAGATACACTTTTCCTCCCAATAATCCAGCAATTCAATTGCGAACAATAAAAAATGTCCATAGACCCATGCCAACCGAAGAACAAATTGTATTATCAGCGTCAAATGGTGACGTCTATATAGTATTGGAAAGAACACAAAATCAAACGGTTCTTCGTGGAATATATACACTTTTAGGGAGGACGCAAAAGCGGGCGAAAATAAACATGTACACTGGCGCGGTTGATGTATTGAGCCCAGAAGAAAGGGCGGAAACTCCATTAGGCGGTAATGATACAGTCGCAAAGCATTTTAGAGTAATACGTGAGTAAACCACAATACTTCACACCATTAATTCGATTTGAGAAAAATGCTCGTGGTACGAAAACTCGTGAAGTCAACATATAATTATTGATTTATATTACTATATAAAACGATTCAAATCACAATTGTTTTAAAGTACACGTTTGAAAATATGTTTTGTATTATTGAAACATGAGAGTTGAAAAATTGTGTACGAAATAAATCTTTTAATTTGGATGTTTCATTTTATAATCATCTCCCTTTATTTAGGACGCAACACGATTTACACGTTTTGTCAGCGTCTATTTAGCTCTGAAAGTAGCCGTTTACACAACAGGTGAATCGACATAGAATGCGCATGTGCGCAGAGTCCGCACATGTTTTTCTAGTAAAATACGTCGATAGTATATTAGATGATATTTGCAGAATTTGAGAACTCGAAATAAAACCTTAAATCAATTAAAAATCGCCGATTTTTTAAAGGAATTTGACAATCCTAGAGGACGGTAGGGCGTTTAAGGTTATATAAAAGTCCCATCCCCGTACAAATAGTAGAGTCCCGTGGGGCGCCATCGAGCCATGCTATATTGAAAAAATTTCACGGACCCGCATGGTGAAAATTTCAGTGTGCTACTGGCTTAAAATTTGTAGTATTTGTGTATAGGTACAGTAACCACTGATATGCCAGTGACAGACTCGGAGATCGTGCAACGTCACAATTTCATGTACGCTTCCAAGCTGGTTGTGTGTGTGAGTGTGTGTGTCGATTGCGTGCAGCAGACAAGCCGGAGAGAGGAAATAGTGTTGCCGGATCGCGATACTGTTACGCTTATCCGTTTGCAAGTGACTAAAATTTTAATATTTTTCGTTATATTATCTTCGAAACTTCACGGTGGAGAAATTTGATGTTTTTTTCGAAAACTTGTATTTTCAAGAAGCACAAATACCAAAATTTTTTTAAATTTCTCTACCTGAGCATTTAATTATTACAAATTAAAATGTGGAGAGTGCCTATGCATTGCCCATGAATTGCATGTTAAAGTAGTCAGTTTTGATATTAGTTACATCTGCATCGGTTCAGATGAAAATTTTTGAATTCAATTAGCATATAGATAATAATTCTATTTAAATATAGCTTCTTTTTTGAAAAATTTCACCAGAGATCGATTTTTTTTACATACAACCTTAAATCAAATTCCCAAGAAAAATGAAAGTATTGGATACGAATCACTTCAATGCTTCAGCATGCAAACGCAAATTCAAAAATGTTAATTTGTACCAATCCTTATCAATTCTTTCTTTTTTCGGGGTTATTATTTGACTTGAAGAAATCGTTTATTCAAATCGAACAAATCTTATCCAATAAATAATTTGTTCTGTTCAATGATTTAGAATATCTTCCGTATATTGAAATTAAATAGATCTTGGTTATTAAAATACACATTTTTAATCTCTATACATGCATATTATCATCAATGAAAACGTATTTTCTTCAGTGCAGAAGGTGGGAGTGGCTCTGATAGTATCGTATGTGCAATTAAAATTTTTTCTTTCACGCTTTGCAATAAATTTCGTGTTTTAATTTGAAACAAAAATTTTTCAAGTCATTTACAGATCTATTCCTCCTACCTATTCCTAATTATTCCGTTCTTTGTTTGAATCATTACTGTAAGATAGCCTTTTTGTTTAAATAATTATTTTTACAATATTAGCAAAACAGTAAAAATAATTCTCTTTGAAAAAATAAAATAACATTTAAAAAATGATTCTTGTTCTCTTATAAATAATTATGTTTGTCAAGTTGCATTAATTATTACCTCACTCAGTAAAAAGTGGATAAAAAGTACAAAGTTGTTGAAAAAACCGTAACTATCTAGTATTAGTACAGGAGAAGATAGTTATCAAAAATAACAATTTGTTTAAACAATAATGTTATCTGAATTGCATTTTTTATTACCTCATTGTAAGTACAAAGTGGACAAGAAGTTAAAAATTTCAGAAAGAAAACCGCAACTATCTAGCATCACTATAGGAGAAGACAGTTATGAAAAAAAATAATTTGTTTAAGTAAATAGGCTTTTCGAATTGCATTAGTACTGCCTCGCTTTGATTGCAATTATTTACGATGAATTACATTCAGTATTGGTTCAAGTTGATTCACCTATAAACCTACAAAACCTAAAAAATATAAATTGTGATATCAGCTTCAACGAATTACGCGACTACATATTTTCCTTCAAACTGACTCTTATCAAATGTAAATATCCCAGAAGAACAAGCCTAAAGCGAATATTTATAATCCATGAGATAACAGCTGTAGAATATATGTATGATATATTGTAATCAACATATAATATATAATCCAATAAAGCAATAGAATATTCATTACTTACATTCCTAATCAAATTCTTCGTTAGTACATTAATCAGTGTTTCCTCCAATTAGAAAAGATGAACAATGTTCATACTTTCTTATCCTTGGCAGTTGTTTTCATTTCTATTGGTGAATATAATAATATAACCATAATTTGAATTATATTTTTTTAACTCATATGCAAATGAAAATTTTTTTGCGTTTTAAAAAATGAAATTAGAAAAGTGTCCCTATTCTGGGTCACTAGTAGTATAAACGTTTATTCTTCACCCTGTTGGCCTTAAAAAAATTGATTTGCTCACGCTTTCCTTTTTTTTTACATAATTTTCCTTAGAATAAGGCTTAAAACTAACATCCTTCCATAACTTATCTCTAGGTTCGCACGCTATTATCGCCTTGCCTACCTCGCTTCGCCTCGCTCGCATGTTCCTACTCTCTCGCTTCTGCGTCTACCACCTTATGCTCCCCACCATACCTTTAACCCACCGTATGCTCTGTAGCAGCGCTTCTACGCTCTCCCTTTCTTTACCGCTCTTTAGCTTCAACCCTCTTACGACAATATTATTCCTCCTGTCTGCCTCATCTCTTCTCTCCATGCTCATCTCCATTGCCCTTATCCTTTCCCTATCCGCCCTCTCCTCCTTTTCATTCCTACGCTCTCCTACTTTCTCTTGTATCATATTCTCTACCCTCTCCCAAATTCAGTTTCATACATGATGAATAACATTTTAGCAAATTTATACCTGTCAAAATTCGCCATTCAGTTTTCTGTGATCGATCCCCCAAAGTTTTTCCGTTTTCCGAAAAAACAAATTCCATATTTTTTATTTTTAAATAGGTAAAAATTAAACCGTGCCTACATTAAGTGAGATAAGCTAGTTTTTTGGAAAAATGAAAAAAATGACTTTTCATTAATTTTTCGTAAATTTAAGTTTAGCGACTTCTTAAGAAATGTTTAAGGAATGAATTCGACCTTATAACTTTATATTCTACCTTCCCTATCCCCGTGTATTGTGCCCTGAAAATTCCCAAAAAATGCAAAATAGCAGTTTTATTTACAATTCATGACAAATTTCCCAGTACCTTTTAACTAATTTTGAGTTGCTTAAAGAAATATTATTGATTTAAACCATTTTTTCGCTTGTAAATCATAAGAAGCTATTATATTTTAGGATAAAAGATACAGGTGGCGAATTTCAAAAAATGATATTTCTTCTTCAACATATTTGGTAATTATTTAAGCAATTTTTATTTGTTTAAACAATTTTTCCTCTTTAAATCGTAAAGAGTTATTATTTCCTGGAATTGATTACACAATTAACGAATGTTTAGAGTATTATATTTTTTAATCTAATTTGGCAATCATTTAAAGAATTTTATTTGCTTAAACATTTTCTTCGCCCTGTAAATTATGAAAAATTACTACTTTCTGCAATGAATAACGCATTTAATGAATTATAGTAATAATGTAGCTTATTATTTAGTATTTTCCTGTGTCAGAACTTTTACCCTAATTTTTAAATCAATAATAATAAAAATAATAATAATAATAATAATGTGTATTAATTTTCGAGATCGATTTCATTGATAAGAGAAAATACTGATCAATAAACGGCCTAGCGTAAGAAATTACAAAAAAAAGTTGAATTTTCTCCATCTTTCCAACGAAGAAGAGCAACTGATATTAATTGTTTAATTAATTTCAAACTGTCTTTCACAAAAATATCACTCTTGACATTCTTTACCTGCAACATTAATTCCAGAAAATAACAACTTTTTACGATTTATAGAATTAAATAATTTTTTTGAACACATGAAAATTAATGCAATTAATTATAGTTATAATTATAAATTAAATAAATTAAATTATAATTAATGCAATTGCCAAATATCTTGAACAAAAGATATCATATTCAACATTCGTTAGTTATGTGATTAATCCCAGAAAATAATAACTTTGCACGCTTTACAAGGGAAAAATGGCTAAAATGAATAATTTCGCGAAAATAAAAAAAAAAATAGTTTTAGCGCTAAGCCTTAAAAAATGTTTAAAAATTATTTTAGGGTTTTTCTGTCAACACGTTAGAGTACGGATATACCAGAATTTGTATCAAAATTACTAACAAAAGACAAAATTCTTTAGATTATTTTACATGCAATTGCTCAATGGCATTAAAAACAGTTAATGATACATTTGAAAAAATTATATTTATATTAGGCAGTAAGAATATTTATTATATAATTTATGTACATATTTAGGTGTATTTAGTATCATATAAATTGTTTTGATCCTTTAAAATTATATTTATACTAACATTATTATACGCGTGCTAAGAAAACATTGCATTGCCCATTATTAATAAAAATATACAACAAATCAAGATACCTATGAATCCAATTAAAAAAGTACATGATTTAAGCCCTTCAAATTTTAATAAAAATAATTCAATTGTGAATTCGTATCTTTGAAACGAACTTTTTTTATTTCTCATAGTTGAAATTAAAAAGCTAAAAATTTAAACGCGTATGATGTGCAGTTCTAAAATTATTTATGTCTGGATGTCTAAAAATAAAAGAAAGTTCAATGTTACTGGCTTCCACAAAAATTATACACTTTTAAAAAAAAGTTCAATTTTCAAAGCTTTATTTTGAATCTGACAAATTTTGATAATATTCTACACATTTAAAACTGTTTAATTTTGAAAATATAAATTTAACTCATTTTAATTTTAATGATTTAAAACTTGAATTTCAATATATTAAAAGTCTAAAATTTATGTATGATATTCTACAATTATGTTTTGAATTTAAAATAAATGCATTTTAAACCATTAAATTTTTAAAAATTGTTATATATGAATGGTTTTATTTCGATATGTGTTTACAGTACTGAATAATTTTCTGTTGTGTTATGATAGTGTTTATCTTCCGGAATTATTCATATTTCTAATAAAAAACTTAATTAATCGGTTGTTTTAAATACAAATAATTTGCCCAAAAAAAAAATTTAAGTTACGTTTTTGAGCAACCTTGTGTTGTATTTTTCGTCAGAAACTGGTATTTTTGGACTGAAGTCTAACGGTTTGATTGTCTATTTATTGTGCAAAAATATTATATAATAATTCTTAAGTTGAAATACAATTTTTCATCGCTTATGAGAAATATACTCCTTGCTTTTCTTTTTTACTATTTCAGATAATAGATAATTAGATATTGTGAAATTCGTGTAGGCACCTAATAATGTACACATGCACAAAAACTTTTTTTATGCCCAAATGCATCGATATCTCAAAATCGAATACAACTTTTTCCGGCTCCAGCTTGTCCAGTACTTTGCTTTGACATTTTTCTTCTAAAACGCGAAAGACTTCAGAATATGTCTTTTCCAATGTGTGCGTCAATAAGCAGAAGTCTACCTCAGATCTTCTCATCTCTAAACTGAGATTCACAAAAAAAAAGAAATTTCTGGTCCAAGGTTTTAGAAAATCGAAAAAAAAATCATTTCATGAGGCAGCCTAATGGATATGTTGAAGAAAACGATCTATTACAAGAATTGAAATATAATTTACCTGTGATTTCACGCAGTCTTCGCCCTCTAAATTTATTTTAAGCAATTTCCAATTAAAACTGGCCCGTTTCCTATAAACATCTAGGGGCCCGTTCGGTAAATCTTCTATCAAATTCATTTTTTATGCTCACGAAAGTATAGATTCGATCCAATTGATCTAAAATTAAACTCTGCATTAATAAGTGAATCTAAGAAACAATAGCCACATGTTACGAAAGTTCTAGTCAAATTTACCACTAAAATAATTCTTCGAATGTTTTTGCTGAGTCTTTTGATATTTTTGACCGGTATTGTATTTTCTATTTGAGCTTTTGTGAGACGTTAAATATTTGCACTGGTTCACCTGGGCAAATAAATAATGTCACAATATTGAATATTGTATAGCTTTAATTTTGTTTACAAATATTATTATTCTGACATTTAATTCAAAAATGAAGTCAATAATTTCGAAATTTAAAGAATCTTCATGTAACTTGATAAAGAATTAAAAATATTTCTTTTAATAACATAAACGACATTGGTAAATTGATGTAATTATCATGATGACTATCTACTTACCACTGATCAAATTGATAAAAATGTATACTTTCACAATTACTTTCACAGAACAAATTTGATTATTCTATTTTTTATGTCTTCTTATTACAGCCGTATATAAGTCTGCATATAAGATTTGAAGATCGCGATATAAAAAAGCAGGCAAGTTAATGTGATGACGGGATAAATTTTGTTTACTTCATAATAAGTTAATTTTTAAATAACATTGAAACGTTTTTAATTATTAGTCCCGTAAAATACCGGCTCAGTGGTTTGAAGTTTGAGCGACTTTGATTTCATGCGACTGAGAGAAGACACAATTTCTGCTACATTGTCTTCGAATCTGTAGCCGGCTTTCACACTTGAGTCATGCCTTTAAAAATCCATAGAATCGCAATGCAACTGTCAGCAGTATTAAATCACTTTTCTTCTTACTAGTAATCACGCCATTATTGATAGCAGGAGGGATAATAATGTATGAAATAACAAGAAATCCTAAATGTTTATAAACTTTTAAAATATATTGCAAGAGGAAGAGCATCACTCATTCTTTACAATTAAGGTGTTATATAGTACATGTTGTAATAAAAATAATTATAATTTTCAATTGATAAGAAATACACCAATTATTTTAAATAATAATGGAAATGTTGCTGAAGTACGACTAGAAACTAAAATAACTAAAATATTGTAACAAGCTATATCACAAAAAACATAGTGACCTTATACGTAATGAAATGGTAGTTATTTTGTACTATAGAAGTCTTTATGAGTGTTTCATGGCATATATAAATTTTTATGTAGCAATGTATGTATTGACAGTTTTCTTCTGATTATATGCATTGTACGCTCTACAATCAACTTAGTCATATTTCAAGAAGCCATTATTTAATATAGTTATATACATATTTAAATATTAGTTTTTTTTTCTACAATATCAGTCTGGAAAGTACGAGAGTATCGTACGAGATACGCACGAAAGTATGTATCTAAGCTAACAAAGTTTCAAAAATTATTTGGAAAGTGTTTATGACATAACAGAGCTCTATATATGTGTATATTCAATAAATGCAAATTTGACTGTAATGAAAAGAATTGATACGCATTTTAAGAATATAAAAATAACAGAAAAACAGACATCTCACTTTTTTGTATTATATACAATGTACGATATTCAATTAACTGAATCAAGTTTAACTATGGCCATCACCATAATTATATGACGACTTTTGGCACTTTACGGACTTCAAAATTAATGGTGTAGAAAAATATGGAAATAATTAAGCAATATTTTATGAAACCACAAAGGAAAATCCGGAATATATAGAACTAAACTGTGCAGTCTGAACTTAAGCCGTTGGAAAATAAACTGTTATTTAGAAAATATATGTGTTATACATTTTTTTTGCCTGAAATCTAAACTCACACAGTCTATACAAATTCTTGTACATTTTATGATAATTAATTACTTTAATGACAAGAACTGTTTTTAAATCTTTTTTAATTGCGCGCCAACTGCGGCAAAAAAACGAGTAATCTGTGATAAAAACGTACACAAAAGTAATATTTACGACCAACATACCGCAAAATATTTTATCCCCGTTCAAAGGTTCGTTTTTGCTGCATGCTAGAAATATAATAGGGAAAATTATTTTAAGAAGTCAATATTCGTAAGAATGGGGGGGGGGGTTCCCATGTATTTTCAATTCTAGCCATCAAATATTATAGTTTTTACAATAAATTTTGTTTCATACATATCTTCCATCATAAATTGGAACGTACTTCCTTCCACCAGGAGGGTCTTGTGAAAGTTGTTGGATCCTTGTAAAAGGTTTCCTCCAAGTGTTTGTATATCTAAAAGAATGTATATTATATACAGGTAAGTTTTCAAGCAACAAATTACAAATAATTTATCAATTATCAATAAAAAAGACGCATTTCGTAAGTAAAATTTTTAAAATATTAAAATAGGTATAAAGTTCACCTCTCCATCAGACATTCCAAGAGGGGAATTAACAACAATATCTGGAGGTGCTAGGACATCAATCAAAGCGACCGCTTCATTTACTAAATCCTTGCAGATCGAAATTATACCATCTCGAATAAAAAACTCAAGTTTTGAATTTTTTAGTGCATATCCACCCGCATAAAAATCAACCAGTCTTTTTTCAAGGGACCAAGCAGCAAATAATGCACACAATTTTGTTAAAACTTGACGTTCTGAGTCTCCAAAGACTTGATCTTGAATCCGAGTTATGAAAGTTTTTACCACCGCGTGCTAAAAATTGATATATTCTTTATTAGGAGAAAAAAGGTACAAATGTGGCTAAAGGTCATATGTTAAATGTCATATGTTAAATGTCGTATGTCAAAGGTCAACTTAATTAAATTAAAATCTAAGTTAATTAATTTTATAAAGACATTTGTTGCACCTCTGCGTAAACCAAGGACAGTGTGCGAGCGAAGTATGTTTGAGAATTATTTTTCACTTCAAAAGAACTATTTCCTTTCTTCTTTAGATTGTAAACTTTGTCGTAAGTTTTTTTAAGATAGTAACAATTTAGCCACTTAAACATCTGAAGAAGATCTGCAATTGTCAATTTATTTCAATGATGATTTAAAATAAAACTTTAAGTTTATTTTATGTAATTTTTTCCTTCACTTGTGATTTTAAAAATTATGTTTTGATGCGTATCTAATTACTTTCGAGTTTGAGAGTTTCTTCGACTGTAGAACAATTAAACGTCCAGGAGAGAATATGTTCTGTTTCATTAATGAAATTTGCAGTTCCGAAGGGAGATGCAACTTTTTTTCCTTTCAAAAAATTTTCCCAGTTGTTTAGGAGCCAATTGCTTGTTTGCTGGATCAAAACTGTATTTTCTCCTTCGTAAGTGCAACCGGCATCATTTGATGCTCTCAGTTCTCCTAATCTTGACGCTGAAATGGTTTATACAAGCAGGGTGTCTAGCGTTTAAAAAAAATGCAAGGACTTTTCCAGGTTTTCCAGGAAAAAAGTTAATTTTTCCAGGTACTTTTTTTACAGTGAAAAAATACTTTTCACCAAATATAGTAGAATTTGTAGGTCTAGTAGAACTAAAAATAAGTTTAATATGCGAAATTTCTTTTACAGCCTCAAACTCAGATTTTATGGTGAAAAATCCAAATATCCCAAAAATTTCAATACAATTATTTTTTTCTGTTGATATAATCAAAGTAAGTTCAATTTCGCTTGTAATAAACTTTTTCTTATTAGAACTGGTTGAAATTGACTGATTCATCGAATTGTAAGCTAATTTACGTTTAGTTTTCAATGAAATAATTAAATTTTTAACCAAAATCATTAACTTTCTACCAAAAAAGACAAATTTTAAACGAAATACTTGAATTTTTAAATTAAAAAGATGAATTTTCAACCAACTAGGTAAACTTTTGAATGAAAAAAATTTTTTTAACCAAAAATGGAATAGTTAAATCTCCAGTTCAAAAAATTCATTTTACAACAACAACAAAAACTAATTTTCGGAAAAATAGTTCAATTTTAAACCAAAGTGATGAATTTTAAACTAAAATGGTGAATCTTCAACTGGAATAGTTGAATTTTCACCTTCTTCGTCAAAGAGGGCCATTCTTAGACACTTATCCATAAATATAATAAATAGCCATGAGGACATAACGCATTCTTGTTTAACGCCTTGCACAATATAATTTTAAATAAGTAAAATTTACAAGAATTATAATGTTTTAAATGTTTTTATTTTGTCGTTGAGTATTCAATATGTAAATTGAACATTTTTTGAGGTATGAAAGTTTTAAATTTTATGACTTGGAAAAATTTTTGTTAATCGGGAAATGACCAGAACCTTGTTTATGTTTTAGAGGCCACTCTGAAACATTTATATTTGTGAAAAAATATTGGAAAAATATCAGTGTCTGGAAAATTGTTTCTTTCCAGTCCGTTCCAGATCCTAAGTATTTCTACCAGCAGTAAAACCTATAAAATCCAATGCAAAACTAAAAAAAATCGAATATACTATCTCTAAAATTGTTAGAGTTCTAGCCCTCAGATGTTGATTTTGAGAGAATACAATTTTTTTTTAAATTCTCGTTTTCCGAAATAACTCGTTTCCTGAGCATCGCAGATAGAAATGTTTACTAAATAAATTCAAGTAGATTCAATTTTAAGTAAATCTTAAAAAGGGGGCTACAATTTCGGTACTATTAGAGACATTGAGCTTTTTTGATTTATGTGCTCAAAATTGAGTTAACTCTAATTTATTCATGGACAACTTTCACCTGTGATGCTCAGAAAATGATGTATTTCGAAAAAAGAGAAATTTAATTAAAAAATGGATGTTTAACAACATTTCATTAGAAAAGGGCCATTTGCAGAAGTCCATAATTTTGGTTTATTAGAGCTAGAGCTTCGTTTTCTTAGGTCTACTCAGTATTTAATCTAATTTAATTTATTAACTAGCAACTTTCACCAGCGGATAGGCAATGAGTTACTGCAGAAACAGTAGAATTTTTTATTTCAAAAAATATATTATCCGCTCAAAATCGATTTCCGAGGGCCGTAATTCCGATATTTTTAGAAATAGAACTTTCAACGGTTTTATTTTTACAGCGAATTGTATACGCTTTAATTCTGGTACAGATTCTTGGGACGTGGGATGGGTTGGAAAGAGACAATTTTCAAACCTCTAATATCTGTTTGTTTTTTGGATTCTAAACATAAAGTTTAAAGCCAACAAAATATGTTGAACAACCTCTTTAAACAAAAACAAAAAACAAAAAAAAATAGAGTTTTCTCAAAAAGGTCCCAAGCAATTTTTGTTTTGTTTTTGGGCTCAAAATGATCGTGAGACATCTCAGAATTGTAAACAGAAAAAAAACAAGAGACCTTCTTGTTTGAAGACAGTCGAGACCCATCGAGAGTAACAATAATAAAGGAAATATTTCACTGTGAAATTCAAATGTTTGCTATTGTAATAAAATCACCGATTTAGATGATCCAACAATGCATATTATTTTGTATTATTGTCTTTTCTGAATTCCTATTATCAATATAATATCCGGATGGCCGCAGATGAGGGGAAACCTGGAAATCAGGAAAAATTCATTCAGGGTTATTTTGTTAGCCAGGGAAAGTCAAGGATTTTGATAAACATTTTCATAATTCTGGGAATTTCTGGAAGTTATGTAAGAAGCACTTTAAGTAACTGTCAAGTATAAGCAGGTTTACCAGACAGTCACTTTCAGTCACTCTTTTTTCTCAGATCACTTTTTAGTCACTTTTTAAAAATAAAGACACTAATTTTCACTTTTTCAAATGAAACATCACTTTATTCACTTTTCTTTCAATAAATTAACCCGTGGGTTAACCGCTATTAACTTCAGGCCTATACCTATCTCTGAATTTTCTTGAATTCCTTGGAAATATTTTAGCGTATTTTAAAAGGTTCCAAGAAATTTTTGGGGAATTTCAAAGGATTTGAAGGATTTCAGGATATTTTGAAAATTCCAAGGAATTTTAAGAGCTTTAAAAATTTCCAAGGGATTTCAAAAGTTCTCAAAGGATTTGCAATATTTTAGTGTGTTTTAAAAGGTTCCAATGCATTTTGAAGAGAATTAAAACATTTCAAGGCATTTTCAAGGGTTTTAATTATTTTAATGGATTTAAGATATTTAAAAAGATTCGAAGAGATTTTATAAGATTTCCGAGGTTTTGAATTATTTTAAGGGATTTTAAAAGTTCTCAAGGTATTTTGATAAATTTTCTAGGATTTCAGGAAATATAAGATTTTATAGAATTTCATGGGATTTTATAATATTTTAATGGATTTCAAAGAATTTATTCACAAGAAGTAAAGGATTTTTTAAGGTTTCAAAGATTGGAAGAGCCTTTCAAATATTTTTTGCAATTCATTTTAATTCATTTGAAATTTACCCTAAATTCTTATAAAATTATTTTTAATTTTTATGAAATGTCCTGAATTATTTTAAACTCTTTTGAATTCTTTGGAGTACTCTTGAATTTTTTAAATTCTACTAGATTCTACTGAATTCAATGGATTTGTTTTTAATTTGTGTTTAATTCACCCTGAAGTCTTTTAAACTCTCCTTGGATTCTTATACGTTTCATCAAATTCTTTTGAATTGCCTTGAATTTTTCTAAACTCATTTCAAACATACTAAATTCAATGAATTGTTTCATATTTTTTTTATTGCTCTCAATTCACTTGAATTTTACTTAATTCACCTGGAATATAAAGTCAACCTTTAATTAATTAATTTAATTATTATCATTAGGGGATGTTTAAAAAATACGTAACACTTTTTGTTGAAATTTTTTATCTCCCCACTCCTCCCCTTCTGAACGCTTTTTCTATAGTAAGTACTTTGAAGTCTCATGAATTTATCCTGAATTAATTAAAATTCATCTGGAATTCTGATTAATTTCATCGACTTTTTCACTTTTCCACTTTTGTCAAGTAACTGAGGCTGTGGCAGCCCTGAGATTCTATATTAAAGTTGTTACAAGATTAGAATCTTGCTATTTAATTATGAATGTTCCCCTTTGTTTAAAAAATGTTCCCCTGTTATCTCTAAAATTGAACTATTGTGATCCTTAATATTATTATACATTGAAATAATAATCAGATTGATTGATCTACACTTTTCAGATAAATGTTTTGGAAGAAGATACACTTTGCAATGTAATAATCTTGCAAACAGTACTGGAGGAAGTAAAACATAGAAGTTCCAATGTGCACACTAAGTTAAAGGAAATTATTTCTGATCCGAGAAGAAATTTCTATGTGTTCGTTAATGAACATCACAAGTAAGTCTTCACAATCGTTTAATTACAAAAAAGAATTGTTTCGCAAGTTGTTCTGAAAATATATCATAACTTTTCTTTTTTTCCTTAAAGAGATACATACATAGAGCGAAATCCAGGCGAAAAAGTGAATGATAGAAATGATCGAGCCATAAGAGTAGCAACACAATGGTTTAATACACATTTTAAAACGCAAGATGTAGAAATCAAAGTAGTTCTCTTAACTGATGATGTACAAAATAGAGAAAAGGCTCGTTCAGATTCAATTCCAGTCTCATCGAGTAAGATATCAACATTTACTCAAATTGAAACATATAATCGTAAACAACATTTCATTTTCTAATCTATTAAAAAAATATTAGTGCAAGATTATATATCGTCGATGGAGGATCCAGGATTCTTGATAGATAAACTAAGTCGGAAAAGTTATGATGTCGATGGTGTTTCAAAGGAGCCTCTGTTTCCTTGTCATCTTCCACCATCTCAATTACACGATGGAATAAAAAGTGGAAAGTTTATGCAAGGAACGTTCCTCGCTTCGAGAGAAAATTTCCTCGAAGGATCAGTTAATGTCGAGGGAATTGAAAAGTTTGTAAGTGTGATTTGAATTGTTCCCTTTTATTGTATTCTATTGTATTTATTGAATATAAATCGTTATTTCTGTAAATCTTTAAGTCAACAATTTCGAAGATAGATTTTATTATTTTATAATATTTTTAGGTCTTAGTGCAAGGACGAGCTGGTTTAAATCGAGCAGTCGATGGAGATGTCGTTGCTATAGAATTATTGCCAGAAGAAAAATGGACTGCTCCTAGTGACCTCGTACTTCAAGATGAAGCACAGGAAGATCCGGGAGATGTTTTAGAAGACGAGAAAATTCTGATAGAAGAGACTCGTAAAGAACCTGTTGAAAGAACACCGACTGGAGTAATTGTTGGCATCATTAGACGGAAATGGAGGCAGTATTGTGGAATATTGCAACATTCCACGAATAAAGAGGTATAAAGGGAACAATTTCTCCTTAGAATAATGCCTGTTTTGGGGTTGCTACAGGCTAGGGAATACCAGAAAGTCAGGGATTGTCAAGGAATTTAAAACTGGGTAGGAAATCTAAGGGAAAGCCTGTAAAGAGTGAGATAATTTTCGATAAGCTCAAGTTGAAGTTCAGGGTTCATGCACCAATTACGCAAGACGTTTTTATAAAATTTATCATCCCCCCTCCCACCATGTAAGGTTTGACTCGACCCCCTTCCCCTCCCCGCCCATAATATTTGATCAAGATTTAGTAAACTTAGAGAATAAAGATATAAATAAATTCTGTTATTTAAATAAACAAGGAACCTTAATGAAATTATATTTATTAAAGAAACTATATTAATAACAAGTAAGTCTTACAAACATATAATTTTATCATTTTTCTGTTTTATCATGTTTTTTTATTGGTTAAGAATTCATCTTGTTGAAAGTTTAATCTTCTGGGATCAAAATTCATCTGTTTTGCTGAAAATATACCTATGTTCTTAAAAATGCATTTTACTTGATTAAGAAATAATTTTTTTGGAACTGAAAGGTTATCTATTCTATTTTGAATATATATATTTTTTAGTTTAAGATTCATGTATTTTGATGAAAATTCGTCTTTTTTGGTAGAAATGTAATCTCATTATATGAAGCTTCTTCTTTTTGGTTGAAAATTCCACTATTTAGTTGAAAATTCATTTTTATTTTGTTTAAAGATTCTTTATTTTAGTTCCAAATCTATTTGTTCGGTTGACAATTGAACTATTTTTTTGAAAATTATTTTTGCAATTGAAAATTAATTTTTGCAATTGAAAATTGAACTTTCCATTTTTGCTTCCAAATTGTTTTTTTTTTAGTTGAACATTAATTTATTTAGTTAAAAACTTTTTTTTTGGGGTTGAAAATTAAATTATTTTGGTATGAAATTCGTTTCTTTGGCTTTAAAATTCAATATATCTGTTGGAAATTAACTTTTGTTGGAAATATCTCTTTTTGATTCTAAAGTTAATCTGATTTTTTTTTTAGGATTCATCTCTTGGGTTGAAAATTTAACTGTTTTGTTGAAAATTCCTTTTTTTATTGTTTAAAAATTCGTCTTTCTTGGTAGAAAACTAATATTCTTGGAGGAAAATTAATCTTTTTGGTTAAAAAGTATGACTGTTGTCACTAAAAGTCTTTAAAATAAATTTAGAAATAAACATCAGGGAACATGAAAAATTGGTCAGGGAATATTCAGGGAACTTCGAAATTGGGATTTTGTGGCAACCCTGTGTTTATACTAAAGTGCTTATTTAATTTTTTAGAATACGAGGCATCTTTTTGTACCAGCCGAGTCGAAAATCCCAAAAGTGAGAATCGAAACGCGACAGTATGAATCTCTTAGTAAGGATAGGATTATAGTGGCAATTGATTCCTGGCCACGGCATTCCAGATATCCTCTTGGACACTTTGTTCGTGCTTTGGGACCGATTGGAGATAAGGCAACGGAAAATGAAGTTTTGCTACTCGAGCATGATGTTCCACATAGTAGATTTTCAGACGCTGTGCTTAGTTTCTTGCCCAAATTGCCGTGGATTATTACAGAAGCGGTGTGTAGATATAATAAGTTTGGTCTATTCAGCAATACGGGTTTTAAGTTTTTGAATGTGAAGTTATGAGCTTAATCACTCTTAACTTGTGAATTTCAGGACGTAGCTCAAAGAACGGATTTAAGACACTTGGACGTCTGCTCAGTCGATCCACCGGGTTGTACAGACATTGACGACGCACTTCATTGCCGAGATTTACCGAACGGCAACCTAGAGGTCGGTGTACACATAGCAGACGTCTCACATTTCATCAGACCTGGAACTGCTATTGATAAAGAAGCTGCTCTGCGTGCAACGACTGTTTACCTGGTGGACAAACGAATTGACATGGTTCCAGGTAATATTTCATTTAATTTCAGAGTGACTCATTTTGAGACGTTATTTACAAAATGAAAGTCGTTGATATTGTTTCTCAACCGGAAGTTAAATTCACACTTCATTTTTTCATTAAACTGAATTTTGTTTCTGTTATAATATTGTTTCAAAATAGAAAGAAAATTTCTTATGGTTAATTCTACCAAAGATGGCTAGAAAATTGTTGAGATAAGGAGAAAATCTGGAAATGGCAATTTTTTAAAAATCTAACATCTTAAATTCACGACTGGTTGATCACTTTTGAAATCGTGTATAAAAGTCTTTTGAAATCTTTTTGATATCGTTTGAAATCATTGAAATCGTTGACATCTTCTGTAAAATCATTGAAACCTGTGAAGTATGAAATATATTGAAATCCTTGACATATTTGACATCTTTTTCAAATCTTTTCAAGTCTTTGAAATGTTTGTGGAATATTTTGAGATCATTTGAAATCTTTGTGAAATCTTTTGAAATTATTTGAAATATTTGTTCATTGTGAAATCTTTGAAATAATTCAGATCTTTTAAAATCTGTGAAATCTTTTGAAGCCTTTTTGAAATCATTTAAATCTTCACAATCTTGGTGAGATTTTTTAAAATCTTTGAAATCTTTGTGATATCTTTTTGAAATATTTTTAAATATTTGAAATGTTCGTGAAATCATCGAAATCTTTGAAATTATTGTGAAATATTTGAAAGCTTTGTGAAATCTTTTTAAATATTGTGAAATATTTAAAGTATTTGAAATCTTTGTGAAATATTTTTTTAATAATTCAAAATATTTGTGAAATCACTAAAAAAATTTGAAATCTGTGATATCTTTTAAATCTTTTGAAACCTCTGTAAAACCATTTAAGTCTTTGTGAAATATATTGAAATCTTTAAAATCTTTGTGAAATCATTGACATCTTCGTAAAATCTTTGTAAAATCTTTGGAATCTTTGAAAGCGTTATGAAAACATTTTAATCTTTGTGAAGTCTTTTCAAATCTTTTAAATCTTTGTGAAATACTTTAAAATAATTTGAAACTTTTGTAAGATCATTGAAATATTTTAAAATCTTCGAAATCTGTGAAGTCTTTGTAAAATCTTTGAAATCATTGAAATCTTTGTGAATTATTTTGAAATATTTAAAATCTTCGTGAAATCTTTAAAATCTGTTGGAATCTTTGTGTAATCTTTGAAATATTTCGAAATCTGTGACGTCTTCGTAAAATCTTTCTGAAAATTTTTAAATCTTTCGAAATATTAAAAATCTTGAATTCTGGCGTACACTCAAAATTCAACCCATCGTAAATTCACTATATAATAATTCATTTAATTTTTTATAAATCCTATTGTATCACAGAATTGCTGAGTTCAAATTTGTGCTCCTTGAGAGGCGAGGAAGAACGATTTGCATTCTCTTGTATCTGGGAAATTGATCATGAAGCCAACATTATTAAAACAGACTTTTGCAAATCCATCATTTGTTCAAGACGCGCGATGACTTACGAAGAAGCTCAGCTAAAAATCGACGATCAATCGGCACATGATGCGATCGCTCTTTCTTTAAGAGGCCTTAATAATCTCGCGAAGAAGTTGAAAGCGAGACGTTTGGCGAATGGGTAAAGACAAATTTATGATTAAGAATTAACATTTCATTAAAAAAGTAAAAAATTACATTATATTTTATCCATACTCTTGAATGAATTGAAATTAAGGTTCAAATTCTCCAAAGTGGAAGTAAGTTCAATAAATATTCTTCAATTTTAGAGCTTTAGTCTTGGCTTCACCCGAAATTCGGTTCCAAGTCGACAGCGAAACTCACGATCCCATCGACGTAGAAGCGAAGAAAATGAGAGAAACTAATTCCATGGTTGAAGAGTTCATGTTGCTTGCGAATGTCTCGGTTGCTGCGAAGATCGTGAAAGAATTTCCAGAGTGTGCGATGTTGAGAAGACATCCTGAACCTCCACAGGCTAACTTTGATCCTCTTATCAAAGCAGGAAGACACCAAGTTAGTTTCGTGTTTTTAATATTTTTTAGGTTCTCTACTTTGACACGGAATGATTCTTAATATAATTTGGTGTACAATTCTTTAGGGCTTCGAGATAAATACGAACACAGGAAAAGAATTGGCTATCTCTTTGGAAGGTGCTCACAAAGAAGATAATCCTTACTTCAATACGATGTTGAAGATTTTAGCAACTCGTTGCATGATGCAGGCTGTGTATTTTACGAGTGGAATGCTTCAACCCTCAGAATTCTTCCATTATGGATTGGCTTGTCCAATTTACACGCATTTCACTTCGCCTATTAGGAGGTTGGGTTAAAATAATTGTTGCTTGCTATGAAATAGTTTTTATTAACGCTAGAAAATTAGAAATGTATTTAAAATGATTTCTAAACCAATTATTTTAAAGTAGTAGAAATTTTTGTTTATAGGTATGCTGATGTAATAGTTCATCGGTTGTTGGCAGTTTGCATTGGAGCTGATGCAACTTATCCCGATTTGTTAGATAAAAAATTTAATCACAAACTTTGTCATAACTTAAATTACCGAAACAGAATGGCTCAGTACGCTGGGCGAGCTTCTGTCGCACTTAACACCCACGTAAGTAAACTAAGAGAAATATTTATCTAATAATAAGGTTTTTGATCATTCCCGCAAACCGAGAATTTCACTAGAAGAAACAAAAACAGTTTTCTGAACTTAAAATGCTTTTTTTTTCTCCAGGTAGGAGAATTGGTTCTCTGTAAATCAATAGGCTTATTTCCATAGTCACATATTGTTTTTTCTACATTGCGGTGAAAGTAATACATTTGTTTTTCTAGTTATTTTTCCGAGGTAAAGTTCAAGAAGAAGACGGATACATTCTCTTTGTGCGAAAGAACGCGCTGCAAATTTTGATTCCAAAGTTTGGCTTGGAAGGGACTCTTTACCTAAACAAGAAAGGAGAACCAGGTCCTGTAACTTTCAAGTACGATGAGACCGAACACACCCAAACTTGTGGAAACGTCGTTTTCCGCTCGTTTGATCATGTGACTGTTCAGCTGAGTCTCGACAGATCGAATGTGCAACGAGAAAAGCTGGTGTTCAAGCTCGTCAAACCAGAGGTAAAATCAGTTATTTTAATTCTCCTCAATAGTAAAATAATCATACTTTGAATTGTAAATACATAAAAAGCAGGATTCACAGTCCGTCCCATGCTCCTTCTAAATTTCGAAAATCTCCTAAAATACCTGAAATCGAGAGTTCTGACGTCAGCTCGAAAGCAGATTTTTTTATTTTTTAATTGCAAATTCAATTCTACACAACGTTTTCTCGCTCTCTTGCACAATTGCCATTTTGTCATTTACCTGCTATTGCCTTTCCGTCCTTCAATTAATGAATTTAACTCGGAATCCAAAGTATGATTAATTTAGAGTTGCTTTTTATATGGCTGGATTTTATGTGTAAGCAAACTGCATATTTAAAAAAATTCTTATCTTCATCATCTTCATAATAATATTTTTAATTTCTGTTTGATTATACAATATACATATACTTATTTTTGTTTGTTATTATTATTCCTTTTTTTTTTGTAGAAAAACCAGTTAAATTGTCACAAACAGGTTTTGAACATCTGAGAGTTTTCAACTGATGAACATACTGATGAACACAAAAATGAGCATATAGTATGCGAAAAAGTTTCTGAAAAAGCGCTACTATTAGTTAGAAGGCACTTGCGTCAAATCCGCAAGATATCCATATAATATAAAATGTTTTTAATAATAATGAAATCCCGTTTTAATCTCCTTTTCACGAAAAAATCCCCCTTTTTTTTTACCTAAAATTGAACTACTGAACCGTTGTGACCCTTTCAAAATGAGTATATTTATACTTTAATAATTAAAATTCATTCTTGCAGATTCCAGGCTTCAGCATTCCTACCTCAGAAAGTTTAGACAAAACTGCAATGGATATTTCTAAAACAACTGCTGAAACTGCAGATTCAATTCCTAGTGCGAAAATTGCACCAGAGGCTTCCACCTCAAATGATGAGGAACTGCCAAAAAGGAAAGTAAAAGATGCCACGCCAGCCAAGAAGGGAAATAAGAAGAGGAAAAAATAAGAATTATTTAAGATAGTTTCATGATTTTCCATCATTTTTTACTCTAAACCAATTTCTGTATAATCAACAAAGGTGTATTCTTTCTGACACTCTGTACATATTACTGATGGAGAAATGTTGTCTACATACAATCAGTTTATCTGCGCTGACTATTTTGACTCAATAAATAATCCAGATAACATTATTTTTATGGTTTTAAATTAATACAAGATTAATCCATTTATCGCTCTATTCTCGACTTTTGTGCATTCGTCAGTATTCATAAAATAAACATAAACTGTTCAGTAGCTAATATCAAACTTCCCCTTTTACCTTACTTGTCTACGAGATTTAATTTTTTGTTTACAGTGCTACAGAACCAGCCTGATTATTTGTATGACTAATCGTTCCAAGAATTCGTAAAGAATTCTTTTCTGCGACTTTTTCAGACAATTTTTACCTATTTTTTTTACAATCATCTGAAATAGTCGCAGAAAATAATTCTGTGTGCATTCTCAGAATATTAAAAGCCCCCGGATGTAAAAGACTAGTCGGATTCACCTTAAAATATTCTAACACTATGACTGAACATTTCTGCGATGACTTATCGATTTTCATGGAACAAATTAATTCCATATTGCGAGATGACTATTGAATCACTCGTTAATTCGGTGATAAAAGTTGAACGGGACTTTACAATCCTAGAAGTGGTTGTGATCTTCATTATAAATGATCCCAAGGAACTAGAATTCATTAGAAAGTTGAGTTCATTGGGGATCAGGTGCTTTTATGGCGTAGCCGAGTTTCTGGAGTACCCCTTTTATCTCTCGGTAAACTTTCGGATCTTCAATCGTGCTGGGTATCTGAAAATTAAAAATTAAATTTCCTACAAATTTACATCCACCTTACAGATTTAAAATTAAAATCCTTTGAGATCAATAGTGCTTTTCAATGTAAAGGATTTTAGTTTACCTTGACCATTTTTGAACGCGCCAGATTGGAAATAGATTTTCGACAGGTTTTTCCGGATCGTGTTCTAGGTAAAGCTTTTACGGCAGCTGCGATTTTAAAAGCTGCAATAGGTCCTATAAGATGTCTAACATTCGCAATCAGCTCTTGATTGATTTCTTCCTCATTTTTATTGGAATCTGGGAAACGAATAAAATGGTTAAAACTTTTTATTATTTTATTAATTTTAAAGACGGGCTGGCAGCTGTCCACCAATCGCGTTGCTGCACGCTCTCAATGCAACACGTATTTTAAAATTATTAATTATTCTAAATTTTTAACTAATTTTGAAATAAACAGAGAGGTGCGCAGGTTAAATACACACAAGCCTATACAGCATTGTTCCATTCTGCATGTAAAAATTCTAAAAATTTGAGACCGATGGAACAGTGTTCATTTGCCTATTTCAGGTAAAAGGTAATAAACAAAAGAGGTCATAAACAAGTAATATTTTTCAACATCTGATGGAACGTAATGGTTTTGAATATATTTTGAGGGTTGTTATAGCGCATTATTTAATTCCACGTTACTTGTTTCTACAGGTGAATATCATTTTTATTTTTTTATTCAACACGATTTCATTCGGCAAAAATAGATTTATCACGAAGAAATAAAGAAAATCATTGCCCCTTAATAATACAATTCTCTTTTATAGGTTTAAATTGAAATACGTGGATTTTTTGTTTAATTGCACAATTTTCGATCCAACAAATAAAATAAAAAAAACCTTTCGGGTACATCGTCCTATAGCACATGTGTATAATAAACCATTTTTACACGGCTCCATTCTACATGCAGATAAAAATATCCATTTTTTATCACTTTTAGGGCAAAGTTCAGTTCAATATTTGAAAATACTTACAAAAAATTACACAATAATTGATAATGCAAGAGTTTTTAAGAAGACCTCTTCGATACTACATTTCATTATTCTGCATTTCTCGTCTTTACAAGCAAATAAATCTTTCTTATTTTCTCTTTCAAATAATCTTTCCTATTAAAAATTCTTGTATCGTCGATTCTTGTATAATGATGAGGTGTTGCACAGAATAAAAATGTTTTGTGAATATTTTAAAATGTTGAACTGAACTTTGACCAAAAAGTTGTAAACAATTGATAATATTTTCCATATTTAGTATTGAGCTGTGTAGAAATGATTAAAAATGTTGTTTTTTTTATACTAAAGCAATTTATGTAGAAAAATATCATGTTGAATAGCAATACTTTAAAAAGCAATACATTTAAAATGATGAATCAGCCAATTTATATTTAAATGCCAATTTGAATGAAATTATCATGTCGAAAAGACAAATTGTAAATAGAACAATGATGTATAGAATACAAATTACTATGTTGAATAAGTTAGTAGTAGATTCGCACACATGCTAACGGACGCTGTATCCGAGAAATTTGTTGTTTTGTTTAATTGACAATTGTGCAATTTGACAGAAAAATCATGCATTTTCATTTGTATGTATAAAGAAAATTTTATTAACGTGCGATAATGTTATTTATTGCCTCGTTATTAACCGATCTTTGCATAATTAAATCGTGTTGAATAAAATAGCACTTAAATAAAATTATACATAAATTTTTGGATTCATGCTCCACCCAGTAATAGGTAATTATCAAACTTGTAATAACCGGTGGAAAGT
Source organism: Andricus grossulariae (assembly GCA_011634705.1). Taxonomy (NCBI): domain Eukaryota; kingdom Metazoa; phylum Arthropoda; class Insecta; order Hymenoptera; family Cynipidae; genus Andricus; species Andricus grossulariae. The sequence goes on from JAABKJ010007545.1 coordinate 21,055,670, forward strand.
CCGGGCTCAATTCCTGCTGCCGGCATTTTTGCCATTCACTTATTAATCTAATTTCAAAATATGGATATTATGATAATAATAATAATAGAAAAAGTCTTTTATTTATATTCTATTTTTATCACATTTTATTTTTCTATTTCTTTATATTTAAATATTTATTTTATTCTTCTTATACTATTTTTATATAATTTATTTGCATCTCATATGAAAATAATGATAATAACCAAAATATAAATGTTTCATTGGATGAAGGAAAATGAGAATATTCTATATAAAAAAAAAAAACAATTTTCTTGGAGTAAAAGTGATATAGGTTTAAAACCCCATTTTTTTCATATGAAAAAATGGTTACAAATGAATATTTTGATTTTCCTTAAGTCAATTGAATAGTCAGTTGCAATGAAAAAAAATTAAACGAACAAAAAATTGGAAAAACATGCCAGCAGCAGGAATCGAACCGGGACTATGCGGTTACAAACTTGAAGCGCTACCGCCTGATCTAACCGGGAGTCGAAAATCTCTTACATCGTAGTCCATGTAACCTGCGTGGATTTTTTAAAGTAGTTTTTCATGAGAATTTCTGAAAAGCGCATCTTATTACTATTTTATGTTCAATCAAAACATGTTGTATAAAATACCTTGTCTACTGATTTTAAGGATGTACTACAGATATTTCAAGATCAAAAATGCGCATGGCTAAAACGATTAACAAAAATTAAGAAAAATATTCTCATACTTATTCGTAACTAATTTGGCAAGAGAACTGAAGGTGAACTTAATAGAAAAATATTTCAGACTAAAATCGTTTGTTTAACAATAGTTATAAAGATTTATATGTTTTGACTTTCTCTTCAGGTAAAAGTTGCGCTTCTTATTGATTTCTGATGTTGTAGGGCTCATTTTACTCCGCTAAAGATTCTCTACAACTCTTTTTGGTACGTTTTTATTTAATAAATTTTATTCATGAAAAATATTGTCCATAAAAATAATAACTTTACAATTCCTAAATAGAATTTTTTAAATAAAAACATACCAAAAAGATTTGTAACTTTTACCTAAAGAGAAAGCAAAAACATAGAACGCTTTATAGCTATTGTTAAATAAACAATTTTAACCTGAATTTTTTTTCTAATTTTCGCCTTCAGTTATCTTCCAGAATCAGTTAAATTAACAATGGGAATTTTTAGAATTTTCACCCATACAATAGATTAGGGTGGTCCAGAAATTTGACTTTAGATTTTCGGTGATCGCTCCCACCCAATTTTTTCGTTTTCCGGAAAAAGAAATTCTTTATTTATTTATTTTTTTTTTCAAATCGGCCAACATTATCTGTTGCCTTCGGGCTTTTGAAATTAATTTGGAGTTTTAAATGGGAAAAACTTGGTTTTCGAAAAATGGAAAGAGATGTACTTGTTATTAACTTTTCAGAAGGTTTAGTTTAGTCACCTCTTAAGAAATATTCAAGGAATAATTTTCACCCAATAACTTTTAAACTTGACCCTCCAACCCCATGTGTTGTGCCCGGAAAATGCTGCAAAAAACGCAAAATAGCAGTTTCATACCAAATTCATGCTAAACCCAGTTATTTTTGGGACTTCTTCAACCTGAATTATTTTTATTCGACATGTGACAAGTTTCCAAGTTTTTTCCTTTACAAATTTTCAATTTTCTTTTTTTTCAGTAAATCGTGAACAATTATTATTTGTCGGGTTAACTGATACAGTTGATGTATGTAAGAGTACTATTTTATGTTTAACATATTTTCCAATTGTTTAAACAATTTCTATTTGTATAATTTTTTTCCAGCAAGTCCTGAAAAGCTATTATTTTCTGGAATTAATGACACAATTAAGAAATGTTAAAAGTAATATTATTTCGTTTAGAATAATTTGCAATTGTTCACATAATTTTCATTTGTTTAAACAATTCTTTATCCTCTAAATCGTGAAAAGTTATTATTTTCTGGAATTAATGTCGTAGGCAATGAATGTCAAGGGTGAAATTCTTTTGTGAAAGACAGTTTGTAATAATTAAAAATTTTAAACAATTAATATCACTTGCTCCTTCGCATAGGAACGATGGAGACAATTTTCTTTTCTTCGAATCTCTTGCACTATGTCGTTTATAAATCAATATTTTCTTTTCTCAATGAAATCCATCTAAAAAAAATTAGTCATAACGTAACTGAAAAAATTGTATAAAAAAATTATTATTGTTTAAAAAATCAGGGTATAAGTTCTGAAATAAAAAAATACTGAATAATAAGCGGCATAGTGTAAGAGATTAAAAAAAGAATGTTCTCTACCTTTCTTATGAAAAGGCGCAAGTGAATGATTATTAATTGTTAAGAAGATTGCCAAATATCTTAAACAAAAAAAACATTACTCTTTAATATTCGTTAATTGTATCATTAATTCCAAAAGTAATAACTTTTCCAGATTTACAGGGGAAGAAAATAGTTTTTTTAATTGCCAAATGTCGTAAAAAATAGGGTTGTGCAGAAAACTCGAAGTTCGAACGAGTCGAGTCGAGCTTGTTAGATTTCGAGTCGTGCCAAGCTGAGCTCTATCCCGTTCAAGCCGATTCGAGTCGAGTCGAGATCGAGCTTTCCAGAAAGCTCGAAATTTTCCGAGTACTCGAATGTCTTCGAGAACTCAAAACTTTCGAGCTACTCAAAAGTTTCGAGTTGCTCGAAAGTTTCAGATTCTCGAAACTTTTGACATTAACAAGCATTTTTTCAAACCCTATACTACGAGGTTTTTCGCATTGCTAAAAGCGATTTTGAAATAAAAATTCAACATTTTTTATCCAAAATAATGACCAAATTCTGTAAAAATTCAATAAACTGACGACATTTCTGAATATAAAAAACTGCTAATCGCTGTAAATCGCTGCTAATCGTAGTAAAATGTCAACTAAATTTATTATCAGAAGCCCGAAAAAAAACTCTAGTATACTGAGTCTTATGGAAATCCGTCAGTTTATTAAATTTTTCATCTGTCCATTTATTGAAATTCTGAAAAATTAATCGCCGTTTTCGATAAAACATCTCGAATTCTTACTTTTGATTCTAAAATCACTATTAGCAAATCCAAAAACCCCCTAGTACCGGGTTTGAAGAAATTCTTGTTAATTTCAAAAGCTTCGAGAACCCTAAACTTTCGAGCAGCTCGAAACTTTCGCGTATTCGAATGTCTTCGAGAACTCGAAACTTTCGAGTACTCGAATTTCTTTGAGAACTCGAATGTCTTCGAGAACTCAAAATTTCCGAGAACCCACAACTTTCGAGTACTCGAAAATTTCGAGTATGCTCGAGCTCGACTCGAAAAAAGTCGGCTCGACTCGACTGGAAGTTTCGAGCTTTTTACACGCCCTTACCTAAGACCTAATTTGATACCAAAATTTTTATAAGAAAATATCTGCGTCCTGTACTTTTAAATCTAACATTATATATAAGACAAGACAAAATTAAAAAAAAGATCCCCAAAATTTTTAAATATTATTTGAAAATTATGAATCATGTAACATTATGACTTCAAGGAAATGTTTGTAAAAATGTATAAAAAGATCTTCAAGTTTATTTATAGAAACCATTATAGAAATATTTCATTATCCGTCAAAAACATTTCTTAACGATTAAACTACAAACATTCCACTCTTGTTATTTACCTCATAATCACATTAATAAAGTGTTAAAATTACGAGAGGCTACGTAGATTTGAACATAAAATTTAACGTTCGAAAAACGAAGGCAGCTTGCTAAGTCTTTTCAGGTGACCGTGTAATTACGTTACGTTACAACATTTGTGAGTCACTATCCTGCATGTATATCATTTTGTGTGATAAGGATATAACAACAAAGTGCAGAAATCAAAGAGGGTGTCACACTAATTCGAAGGAGATCGTTAATCTGCCGAAACTAAAGTCGGTTCCAAAGGTAAGGCCCCTCACTTTTTTTGATTGCAACTCGCACCAAAAAAATCTCTGAAATATCTAATAAAAAGCATCTAAAAGCTGAAGGTCCTCCGAATGCAGCGATATGTTCACTTTTGCCCTAAACAATTTTTTGCAATAGTTCGAGGGCAAAACGTCCCAAAAAACAAGGTTTTCCGGCCTCCTTTTTGAAGGGTCCACTTTGACCTGTTCCCAGAAGGAGGGCGGCGTTAGGAAAAATCTGAAAAAATTCACAGATATACTTCGAACATTTCTGAATGCAATGCATTTTTCAAAATGGTCAAATATGCAATAGTTTACTTTATACGGTGATTTATTTACAAAAACTTTATCTTGCGAACGAATGGAGATAGGAAGCCGTTTAATGGCTCCAAATGTGGAGTTTTGTCATGCGATTTCAGTGCAATAATTAAATTGATGATAAAATCATTCTTACTCAGGAGATATAATTTTGAATATTTCTGACTTTAATCAGTTTGGGCGCGTGACCAACTCAACGGGACAAGTGGAAGCAAAAAAAGTACCCTTTCTATGACAATAGTAATTCCAGAAGCAAGCCAAATGGCCGAAACAGATGTGCTTGAACGAAGCAGGGTCGTCTCAACTTCTTGAAGATGCATTTACGGAGCGGGTCCAATTGCAAATATTAACCCGATTAAAAATATTTTCTACATAAAAAAATGTGTAACAAAAAATTTCTTCTAACACTCCTGCAATCCTGGATATCTCTCAGAATGACTTCAATTTTTTTTTGTGAAATTCACGTTATTTTTTAAAGTTTCAGAAATCTTCACAAATATTTATAGACTCGTGAAGAATTATTTATTCATTTATTAAACTGGATAACCAATTTATTTTCAGTATCGACCAAGTGTCACCAATAGAAATTTCAGCCGAAACTGGCAATGACTGCACTTTCCATGGGTATTGCAAATATTTTTGTTTGAACAGTTATTAATTTTTTTGTGGTGAAAAATGATTAACTATTTATTTTCAACATAGACTCAGCTTTCACTCATAAGTTCAGGCGATGCTTAGAAGTTCAAAAAAACTTAAAAATAATTCGATGTTTGCAAGTTAAAAAAAAATGTATGTTCTGCGAAAATTGAAAAGATTTTCCATTTTGAGTAATGAATTTAAAGGATAAAATTGAAAAAAAATTAAACATTCGAAAAGATTGTTCAAAATCGGAAAAAAGATTGTAGAAAGTTTAAAGGCACTTTTTATGCAGAATTGAAAAAATGAAACGTTCGAAAATATTTTCCAAAATCTGGATAAAATAATCTGAGAAATGCAGTCATTTTTCTTATTTTGCAGGATTTAAAAAAAAATAGTAACAATTCGAACCATTCTAAAAGATATTTACAAGTTCTAAAGAAAATTCAAAAATTATTTACAGTTTTGAAATATTCTAAAAATTCTTAAAATTGTAAGCAAATTAGATATTTTTTTAGATTCCGAAATAAAATTTGCAAGCTTTTTGACAATTTCGATAGGTTCGAAGAGACAAGATTTTCCAAAATCTGGAAAGAGAGTCTAAAAAATGTAAAGTCACTTTATTTATTTTGCAGGATTAAAAAAAAAGTTCTGAAAAAAATTGTAAAATTTTATTTACAGTTTGGAATTATAATAAATAAAATATAATAAAATCATTATAAATTTTTTTAGATTTCAAAATAAAATTTGAAAGCTTTTCGAGAAGTTTCATAGGTTGAAGAAGAATAAGAAAATTTGCTGCAGATTCATGGCGAAGTTACAATGGCTTTTTAAAAATATTTTTCGAATTGTCGAAAGATAATCTACCAAATTTAAAGACAATTACTTCCAATTTGCAGGAAACATTGAAATTATGTAAAAAGATATTTAGAAGTTCTGAAAATATTTGTTAAATAAGTTAAGTTTTGAAAAGGTTTCCAACGATTTAGAAAGAAATATAGATTTTGCTAAATGTGAAATAAATTTCTCAAGTATTTTCAAAGTTTTCAAAACAATGTAAAAATGTCGTTATGATTCTTTGGGAAATTATAAATAATTTTTCATTTTGAAAAGTCATGCTTCCATAAATATTTGTGAAGATTTCTGAAATTTAAAAAAATAACGTGAATTTCACAAAAAAATTGAAGTCATTCTGAGAGATATCCACACTGTAAAAAAAGTTGGTGTAAATTTACATCCGGCGACGATGGAAATTATTCGATTGGTGTGGCACATAGTAAATAAGCAGAATTCTGTAAAAATACATATTTTTCTTCTCGACCTGCGTTCGCCGTAAAGAAATTCATGCAGGACATAAATTGCCCGTCGTCGACCGTGGAATGACGTACGGGTCGTAAATCTACGGGTCGGAAATCTCCAAAATCTCGTTGAATTTTGTCTTCAGCTTTTATAATCGAATAAATATTTCGAGGTTTGGTTCGCCGAAAACTTTTCGGTTATTTAAATTTAAATATTTTTTTCATCTCTGACTTTTTCCTACCGTTCCCTGATTAACAAATTTCAATTTCAAAAATTTCAACGAATTTTAATTATTCACAGAGGTGAAAATATTTTAAAGCTGTTTTCTGTATTTAAGGGAGAAAACGGAATATAACCACTTGACAGTCTCAAAATTAAAAAAATAATTTTTTTCAAGTGAAAGAACAAATTATTTTTACATATTCACCGCAACGAGACATGACATGCAAAACAACGGAAACAAGAATGCAAACGAATTAAATGCGTACCCAATGCTGAGAGGCCGTTCGGGCGTCTCCGGAACTCATCAATTGGCACGACTTACTCGTATACTCGTATACTCGAGAGTCCCGAATGGTCCAAATTTACGTCCTGCACATAATTCTGAGGCTTTCGTCTGTGCGGACTTACTCCCTCGCGATAGAAAAGCCACACATCGTCAAAATTTACATATACTTTCGTAAACTTAAAGTCCCAAGTAAATTTATCACTTTACGTAAACTTACTATGTCCCACGCCGATCGAATAACACAGGCCGACAAATTTTAAAGCCAGAGACCAGACCTAACATTTCCGAAGGATTTTGATGCGCTGAATCCGACAGTGGGACCTTGCGGTGGTTGTTAACCTTTAGTTTTTAATTATATATATATATATATATATATATATATGACGTTATAATTTTTGACGACATAGATATACATATCTATTACCTCGGCTATTACATACCTTTGACCTTGAAAAACGGTTTTTAAGGTCCGGTTCCACATGCGTGAAAAAGACGGCCTAATCCATGCATTTTTTATATAAAATATGGTATGAATTATGACCCTCTTCTCCCCGTTGGTGCATAATATATTATTTCGTATCACTTTAATCAGAAGCTTCGCAAAATTAATGAAATGTCGTAAATTTAGTGAAATCTCCTGAAGACAATGAATTCTTTTCTGAATTCTTATGTAATCTCCAGAAGTCACAAGGGTCTCTTCAAATATCTGGAGTCACAGTCTGAGAGTGTGCTGAGTGTCACATACTGTTTTTTATCACACCAGTCAATCATAAGTGCAAATAGGTTGCATAGAGTCCTAATCTGAAAACCCGAGAGGGTCCAGAGACGGAGTCCAGTAATGTGCGTGGGGTATGAAGTCGATACTAAAGTACCCAAAGTACCCTAAGTAAAAATGTTACGGCCTATGCTAATAACTGCTATTTTAGTTATCATTCGCAGTACCTAAAATCGCACTTATGATAGCGGTGTGATAAAAAATCATTTAAATTAATTTGCATTTACTTGAATTCTTCCGAAATCATGTGAATTCTCCTGAAGCCGCTTGAAGTCACACGAAGTCACATGAATTCGCATGAAGTCACTTGAATTCACTTTAAATCACTGAAATTCTCACTTGCAAAAAGCAATAGCATATCATCTTACGTCTCACTATTTAAATTTTTTAATTAAAAATTTTAATTTTTGTAGTTTTATCAATACAAGGACAATTTTAAATGGAATAATTTGGACCTAAAACGTTTCAAATTGAACAATTCAAAATTTTTAACTTCCTAATTAGATAATTTCAAATGTTAAGATATAAAATTGAAAAATGTCTAATTTATCGATTTTAAATATAGAAAAATTCTTCATATAAAAAAAATGTGTTTGAAATATTTAAAAATTTAACTATTTTACAGAATAAGAAAAATTTTAGTGAAGACTTTATGAAAAAATAGTCCTCTATGAACTGCTAAAATTCAAACGATTTTCAACTATAAACGTTAAAAATTGTATAGACTAGAATTTAAATTGTTTCGAATTGCACTATATAAAATCAGCAGCTTTATCCTTATTTTCTAGATTTGTTTTGTATTTTTATATGGTATCATAAGCTTTAGTTTTTTTTATATCCAAGATTAATCAATGCTGAAACGGCATAATATGTAAAAAATATAAAATGAAAACTTTAAAAATTGAAATATGTCAGATTGAAATGTTATGAATTGGATAATTTTTAATTTCAATGTTCATAAATGAAAAATTTCTGATTTATCATCAGTAAAGTTTTTAAATTAACAATTTTAATTGAAGATTTGAAACATTTGAAATTGAAGAACAGTGGAAAGTCCTCGCGAGTGAACAATTTTTAATTGTGTATATAAAATGAAAAGATTTTAAATTAAAATGTTTAGAAATAGATTAAAATATTCATTTTTCTAAATTGAACTATTTCAAATTATTTTTGTATTCAATCGAAATAATTCAATATTAAAGAGTTTTACAATAAAATTAAACGTTTTCATTCTTCAATTTCAATTTAAAATATTCCATTTTAAAGGCGTTAGAAATTTCAGAGTGAAAATTTTTTCAAGATTGATAGCATTCATTTTTAAAGAAAAGAAGTAATGATTCTCATTGCTTTTAAAGGCTTTGACTTTGAGCTTATATCACTATGAAGGCTACCACTTGGAAATGTTCTACAATTTTGAATGTTTTATTTTTAAATATCTAACTTTAAAGGCCTTGAACTTAAACATAAATTTAATTTGAAAAGCTTCAAGTCTGTAATTGTGCATTAGAAAACAAATTTAAGTAACAAATACACTCTTTGACTATTCTTTGATATACAAACTTCGTTTTGCTAACGTATTCATATATTTTTCAATATATGTGTATAATTTTCCAGTGCACAGAAAAAAGTTTCATACTTACTAATTTTTTTCAACTTTGCTAAGTTTGTTGCTTTGTAGGGCCATGTAACGGTCTGTCACGTGAACAATTATTACATGTTGTTTCATTCGGTGGCTTTTTAATTAGAAAAATAAATATATTGTGTTGTAATTTTGGGAGATGGTTAAAGATATATAAGGGCACGTCTCTCTCGCCCATTTGAGTTTTTATTTTGTATAAATAATGCATTTTATTAATTTTATTTTAGTTAGAGTTCTAAAGCCCTGTTCTCAGTTATATTCGAAATTATACATTAATAAAATTGCATTATTTAAACAAAATAAAAACCTAAATAGAGCAGACAGACGTGCCCTTAAATATTTTGAACAATTCCTCAAAATTTCAACCCTGTATTTACATTTTTTAAATTACATAAAAAGCGGCGAATATAAACCGTATAATTGGTCACGTGGCATTCTGGTTCATACATGCCCTTAAACTCATTGTTTGTCTTATAGAATCAGACTCTGTTTCTTGAAATAAAAATATTTTCCTGTTTTGTTTCAAAATAATTTTAAATATCGCAGTGTTATTTTTCAATAGTGTAGTTTTATATACCTGATGCCGGAATAAATAGGTCTCAGATGCAGTTATCGTTTTTCCCCGTGCATGTTTCATAAAATCGAGAGACGCACAATGCAATCCTATTGATATACTTTCCAATCATATTACGATATAATTCGCAGTGATCTGACGCATTTTCTCTTTTACTTTCACCCTACACATATTAACTGTTCTCATGCTTTGTACATATCTTTTGATTTATATTTCCATAGCAGAAAAATCTGAACCTTGGTTTTTGCTTATATCAATGGGATAATCAATCAAAAAAAGATATATTTATATGTGAAAAACAAAAGTTTCCAAAAAATTATAAAGACTCTTATCTAGAATTTAACAATGAGATCCTGCAGGCTGGAAAACGAGGGTGTTACTTATAAGACCAATTTCACTAATTTTTGCACCTTTTCTTCTTGTATACCTCTTGCACTACATAATACAAGTAAGACAAAGTGTAAAAGTTGTTCTCCTTCAGTGATTTTCTTCACTCGCATAATGAAGATGAAAAGACCTTTCTGGAAAAATTGTTTCTACATATGGGAATTAATTAGAATTTGGTAAAAAGGATGATGACAATCGTTAGAAAACCGCTATGACCGTGACACATAAAATATGATGGAGCGGACGATCGGTGATCGTAACGTGAATTCCATTGTTCCGTATGTACGTTATCTGGGCCACGCTCCACTACGTTCCTTATAGTGGACGCAATTCATAATTTTCTCCATACGCGAATCCCAATGTGAAATGTATAATTTCGTATGGTCGGGTTCGGCTTGTAGATGAGAGAGTGACAATACACCCACAAGTATTCACTCATACGTTGCCGTCTTTGTGAAGTCTCTTCATTACTGGATTGTCTCTCAGGTCAGTACAGAGGTTCTCATTTTATCAAGATTTTATGATTTACCTGATCTGATAATTGATTTTATACATAAACAATTATTATCTATTCTATCCTCCTACCCATAGGACCATCCATCACTTTTAATAATGCGTAACATACTTATAAATTTAAGCTCACAGCTCGCCTTCGTTAAGGTCTCATTAAAAAAAAAGATTGAAAAGAACAAAAAATCTTCAGGGTGCAATTTAGCTACACTGGGGTGCCCTTATTTTTGAAAATACAAAATTTTTTTGCTACCACCAGTGGATCATAGTTCAGAAGAATTTGAAATGAAATCTATACCTGGCGTGCAAGTATTAAAAAACACTAAATGGCTATTTAACATTTTATTTTTATTTTCATATTCATCTAATTAATAATATATTCTTTCGCAAAATAATAAAGATACTCAGTTCATGACATATATTTAAAAAGGATTTTTAATTTAAATTCATGTTTTTACAGGTTTCGAAGGTGAACATTTTATTTTTATGTTGCAATTCGTTTATGGAAAAAAGTAAATGGCTGGATTCACCATTTAACATGCATCATGTGAACCCAAACAAATTACAATTTGGAATAGTCAGCTCGATTAAATTCTGGGAAAAAATCTGTTTAGAGTTCAAAGAATTCATGTTAAATGATAAATTTAGTCATTTACCAAAAAAATAACAATTGTCCTTTAATTTGAAGTAGATAATCTCTTGTAATTCTTATACAAACAAAAATTTGAAAAAGAAAGAACTAAGTTTTAACTAAAAAAAAAAGAAAAAAAAACATTTTATTTTTATTTCGCAATTCGGTAACGGAAAAAACTGAATGACTCAATTTACACAAAATTCTATGAAAATGTATTTCTGAAATTATAAAAATTGTGCGTTTCACGATGCAGCATGTGAAACTTTGAACAAATGACTTTCATTGATGACTTGTTTTAATTAATAACATTTTTTATATTTCGAGAAGAAGCTGCTTTTTCCGATTGTTGGGAAATTTGGACTGCTTCAACAGGATATTGAAAAAAGAGATTGACTATCCAGCAAAAAATTTGGGAAAGAGAACTTGCGAGAAATGTTGCACTCATATATTCTGACCAGGCAGAACGACCGTTAGATAGCGAGTGTTCTTCGATGCCCTATCCTTCGTACCAATGATCTTTTTAACAGTAAGTTCGGTAAGTCGGTCATGTTTTCAAATTCCGGATCTTTTTCTATTTTTATATAAATGTAAAGTCCCATGCATCCTACACTGTTCAATGTCTACATGCATAGTAACATTTTTCTATTTTGCATTTCATGTATGGAGCCGAAACGTGAAAACTTCTGATGGATTTTTAAATCTTCATCATTTACGGACCGCCAAGCCACAAAAAAATAGTATTAAACCATTATACGATACAAAAGAAAACCAAAGTGTTATGTTAGCATAGATTCCGGGGTAAAATAATTTATAAAAAACCCATGGATGTTAATATTTTAGCACTAACGATCTTAACTTTTGGCTAGTATACAGCAATGACTTTACCATCGTCAATCAAGCCTGCAATGAAAACACCTTCTTTTTTCTGTAATACACTCTTACAATGTACAATATAATCTAATTCTCAACTCTGCACATTGAAAATCAATCAGTTCTCGATTACTAAAGCCATTCGTTTACCTTATACGCAATCAATGTTTGGTGCTGCTCACTGAGAAAGTAAGAAGTATTTCCCCACCCCTTCCCTGATTCAGCTTTCTGCGTTACATACGATACACGTGGAACTCACTTCCGGTTGGCTGGGACCTGAACACAGTGGTATCGATCACTTCCGGTTACCATAGACGATAATATGGGATCGTCAATAATTTATCTCAAAAAGTACAAATTCATTCTTAAATTCCTTTGAAGTTACATAAATTTACTAGTAGCATCTTTTCTATTTTTTCTCAGTGAAAGTAAGATTTATGTGGTGATAGAGGACCAATATGTTAAAAATTAAAATTTATATAATAAGATATAAAACAATGTTAAATTTGGTCTACTCTAAGCCGATTTTTCTTTCATTTCAATTATATATTTCATCATTTAAATTTCAATACAATATACAAACAATAAGAACCTTTGACAGAAAGAAATGCCTGAACTCTAAGCAACGCATTGTCTCCATATTTATTACAAAAGTGATGATCGCATTGCAGTAATCAAACTCCGATTTAAGATTTCGCACGTCATCGAATCACTCAGTTCGAACAATAAGTGCATGCTCACACGATATCTGCAGATTTATTGTACGTCTACAAACAATACAGGATTTTGCATATTGCATTAGTATCAAATTTATTGCGTGTCGTGGACAATATTGAATTAAAACTATTAAAATATATACACATATATATTACGAGTAAATGCACATGTACGCAGCTGCACATACATCGAAATTTCAAGATTCTGGAGGCAAATGGCCACTGATCGGACGATGAGCCGAGCGAGCATTACTCATGCATCGATTAGAATTCATAAAGACACTTCGATACTTTTGAGGTACGAACGGCATCGGAGAGAGAACTGCAAAATGGCTACCGGGACTCAAAGACCGTCGTACATTAACAAGGCCAGATGTGTCAAGAAAAATGATGTCTGCTGTCATATTTTCTCCTGCTGAATTTATTTTTCTTAATTGGAATCACTTTTTCATTTCAAAACAAAAATATTGTACGAATAACAATTAATATTACAAAATCTGAGTCGCGTATATGAATTAATTTAATATAGTATATAAATTTTAAATTATATGAGGTGTAATTGACAAACCCTAGCAAAAGTCAATACCATCCCTTATGAAACTTCAATAACGACACTTTGCAATTGAAGGGTCACGGGGAAAAACGATCAGACTCCACTTCTTGAAAAAATGAGATAATCGTTTTATTTAAAAGCTAATTACAGATAGATTCAAAACGTAAATATCAATATTTTCTTTTCGATATTACATCACTAAGTGCTCCCAATGCGAGTTGCATGCACTACTACCAGTGAGATTTACTGGTTGAAATAGCCAGAAGCGGGTCATTGGTATCACTGCAGTGAAAATTTCACTGACAACCAATGAAATATCACTGATTACCATTTATATTCTTACTGAGTTCCAGTGAAATTTCTCAATGGGTAAATATATATCTCGCTCTTTCTGATTTGCTGGCAATTAGGGAGAAATTCACTTTTAATCAGTGATATATCACTGATTAAGAGAAAAATTTTCACTGAAGTGATACCAGTGACCTGGTTCAGTTTAAGAGAGTACTGTGCATGTTCTTCAAAATTACAATAATAGAAGAAAAAATCGATGCTAGTTAAGTGTTCTGCAGATATAACGAGGAATATCGATAAAAGTCCATACCATTCTTTCCATTTCCCTTAATATTATTTGATTAATCAACAATTGTTTGTTGTTTCCATTTTGTATTGTTAAATAAAGTGTTAAAGTACAAGAATATATCAATGATTACCTTCTTTTATAGTTGTGGGTCCTGTGTAAACGATCGAAACTTTTAAATCGTTATTGTGGATAATCTACATAGCTAGACTCTTATAGGTTTTCCCCGTGATCCTTCAATTAATTATAAAAAATCCCAGCAACAGAAAATAAAAACCCTTGGCAATGGTCATTTAAAACTTTTGGAATTTATCAATAATAACCGTAAGAAATGTCATTGTCATATCGACAATAGTGATTGACAATCCCTGCCAATGGATATTATAAATCTGTGCAATGGCTAATAACAATTGCCAACAACAGACGAAGCATAAACCCTTAGCAATAGCCAATTACATCCCCGCGAGCGACGGAAAAGTACAACTCCTCTCTTCGGCGAATAACATCCCCTAAAAGCGAGAAGTGATAACCTCCAGAAAAGGTAAACAGATAAACTCTTAGCAATGAGGAAAAATACCCAAAAAGTTTCAACAAAACCTCTTAGCAACTGCGTTTATAACATCATCGAGCAACCATTAGTTAGAAGAAGAAAACCCCTAACATCAGACATCAACAACACCTACCCATAGCTAGGAAGAGAAAAACCTCTAGCTGCAGTCAAGAACAGTAACCACTCGTAGAGGTGAATAGAGTGACACTCAGAAATGGTACAAAACAATCTCCCACAAAGGTACATACAGCAACACCTAGCAATGGCCAAAAGCGACTCTTAGAAACCATCAGATAGGAAAAAAATAACCCCTAGCGTCAGTCGACAACAACTTTTACCAAAAATAAATAGAGTAGTACTGAGCAGTGGTAAAAAAACAACTTCTAGCAGAGGTAAGTAGAGCAATACTTAGTAGTGGTCACAAATAAAGGCTAACAACGATTAATAACCATATTTAATCAATGGCGAATAACATCGCCGAGAAACTCCTAACCAGGATAGAGTAACACTTAGAAATGGTCAAAAGGATTCACCCGCAAAGGTATATACAGTAAAACTTCACAATGGTCAAAAACAACCCCAAGCAACATTTAATGAGATAAGAACAACCCATAGGATCAGTAAAGAACCTCTACCCAAATGAAGTAGAGTAACACTGAGCAGTGGTAAAAACAACACCTAGCAAAGGTTAATAGAGTGATATTTAGCAATAGTCAAAAATAAACACTAACAATGGTCAATAACAACACCTAACAACGATTAATACTAACACTCAGCAACAGTGAATAACAACCTTAGCAAAGAACAGTAAAAACCCGTAGCAATATCAAGAAAAATCTCATGAAAGGAAAAATAACTAGTTATAATACTGATCAATAGAAACCCTTAAATTTGATCAATACAAATTTTTATAAACGGTTGCAAACTACAAATAACTAAAGGCAACTAAGCTAAACTAACTAAATTAATTACCTAAAAGACGTAGCGACAGTCAATAAGAAGTTATCCCAGTAGGGCATAGGAATTGGGTAGGAACTAACTCTCTCAACGGTTAAAGAAACATTTAGTAAGATTAAATAATCGAATCAATTGTCAATAGCAACACGTTGCAATATTCTAGTATTAATTCTTAATTTACATCTTATTCCAAAATATGGTTCGCTGATTTAAAAAATAATTTATATAAGTATAAGTCTATTAGAAATTATAATTGGAAAATCTTGAAGATCTTAAGAGGCTTCTATATAGATCTGATGCAAATGTCAACATTAAAAAATCTCCTTTTGAGTTATTGATAATCAAAGTTTGGTCCATATTAATACTCCAGATAGGGTAATTATGGATCCTTGTTTGTTAATAAAAGGATGTAACTATTTTTTTCTTCGGTCCAGATCATATGCAAATCTTTGCTTGGGCATTAAAAAGTATAATCATAAAAATAATTAGACTTTTTGTATCTTTTTGAAGAATACCTAGATGTATTTAAAAAAGGTAAACTTTTTTTTGTTATAGGAAGGAGAATCTTTTGAAAACTTGTATTTAATACTTTTTATATTCTTTCATCAAATTAATATTATTTGTGATATTATTTTTAAAATGCTTTTCTTCATAGTTATAAAAGGTAACATCAAAATCGTTTAATTTCCAACGAATGTAATTTTTTTAAGCTAGGTTGGTCCCATCTATAACCATAATTTTCCTGTTTTTTACTTCCTGATACAAAAATACATTTAAAAAAAAAACAATTCTGTAGGGTCCTGAATATTTATTAAACATATTCTTTATAAAATTGAACTATTTTAATTGTAATCATAATTATCCCGGGTAATGCGGCATGTCACTTTTTGCTATCATATACACAAATTCTCGGTACTTGTTCTACGACCCCTTCGAATATTTTTCATATTCATTTCCGATTCTAAAAGATCCATGTATAATTTCTTGTGATTTCTTGCCTTTGGGAATTCGACAGTAGCCACTTTTTGAATTATTTCTGACTTCTTGGTGAAATGTTAAAGCTTCACACTTACAATCCATTACAGAGCACACTTCATGCTACAAATTGACCTACTGCACGGTTTCGAAAAGTTCACTATTAATAGCCACCAAATAACAATTAAAACCAATTTATCCGTCAATATTTTATGAGCCATAGAGAAGACATTTTTTTTAGATAAACTTCTTTCTATGGAATGTTTGTTTCAAGTCTTGAAATGTAAACTATACATATATATAGTTTATTATTGTATAACCAACAGTTAATGACAAACCTTTGCAATGGCTAAACATACCCTCAGAAACGACCAAATAGATTAAACCTTAGAAATGGTCAAGAATAAGAACCTGTAGCAACGCTCAAACGAAGTAACTCTTAGCCATGGTAAATAACAAAACTTAGAAAAAGTAAATAATGATCCACAGTAAGGGGCAGAAACAACCCTTAGTGAAGATAGAAAAATAGTCACTAGCGGCAGTCAGAAAACACACATAGCTAATTATGAATAGAGTAACCCTTATATTATAGCAATGGTAGAAAAAAATCTCTACTGATAACAGAAGACAAATAAAAGCCATATCGAGGGGCATTATAAATCAGTAAAAAAGGTGACTGGCGTTACTCTTAGAGTAGTAAAATAAACTCAAACAATGGTCAATAACAAGTCTTAGCAACGGGTGATAACAATCTTTAGCAACGCTCAATAATAACTTCTAAAAACGGCCATTGGAGTAACCTTTAACAATGGACCTATTGCAATTGGTGACATAATCTAACAAATCTTTCAAAATGTTGAAGCACGAATTCAGAATAAGGATATGATAATAATATTATAGTTGAATTCAAATACTGAATCAAATGGTCGGCAACCAGGAATTTTAATGTTGCGTGAAGTTGACCAGTCCCTGAACTGGGCCAGACTACTTACTTTTTATTTTATATCCTTTTAGGTGGAAGATTTATTTTGGTATAGAATTGACAGGATTTTATATTTTGAAAAGTTTCTATCTGTTTTAAGTAACTTTTGAAGATTTTGAGGGAATTGGTAGCAGAGTAAGTTTTCATGCACGATCCAATCCAATGCACAGATCATGATCTCTCCGCATCTAAAATCACTTGATGCGACGCGCCGATCCTCTTGGCAGTATTGATTCTCTAGACAGAATACAGAATACGGTATGAAAGAGTTTACATAGACGTTGGATGGTGAATGTGGACGTATTGTCTTCTCGGCTCCTTTCTCGCATTAGCATAAGAATTCAGCGTGCACCTGACAAGCCTACCAATTGGCTCCCGTGAATCAAGACCTTAGGTCTTACACCGTGATCACTGACACTCGGACATCGAATCGTCATCACGGCTGGAATATCCGATCGCGAATCGAAACTCTTCGAGGCCTCGAAGGAAAGCTGTAATGTTCTTAAAGATTCGTGCCAAGAAAAAATATATGCCTATTACGTGAGAGAATGCTTTTTTGTCCTCCATCTCACACCTCATGACCTCATCTCGACAAAGAATCTCTATTTGTGGAAGCTTTTTTTTTATTGTAGAATTATTGCACAAATTTATTATTTATTGATAAATGAGACGCAAGTTTAAGACGAACGTTATTAGTTGAAATTAATTCTCCTCAAAAAGATAGATCTTATATTTTCATCTTCTATGATATGCTTCATGAATATTTCTTGATTCAGCCCTAGTTCTTTTTATTCCCCGTTAGCCGTCGATGTAATCGAGTCACTCTCACACATTGAAATTCCTTGCACGTTTTCCTACGGTATTTTCGACTGTCTGACAAGTAACCGAATCTGAAAGCTATAGGACAAAATTTTCTCCATGGAATCAAAATCGTCTGACATGAGTTCATGTGTCTAATCCTAATTCAAAGTATTACTCGTCTCCATGTTAATAAAATACTCCAGTTGCCGTATAGTTAAAAGAAATACAGATTAAGAGGAGAATAACAAAACGGCGAGGATAAAAAATTAAAACGAAATTAATGTTGTGTATTTATTATGAGTAAGGCGCATTTACTATAAGTAAAAAATAAGTAAGAAGAATCGAATTCTAATATTGATTCAGTAAAGAAGGTTTGAAAAAAACAATGACTTGACAGGTGAGGACTGAGTAACGATTTCGTAAGCATCGACAGCTTTCCAGTGGCCGACAAGATGCTGCTTAAGAAGGTCGTCCATGATTCGATAAAATCTGAAATATACGAGTAACACGTGCTTCTCACACAATTCCGAGTGTTTGTAACATGCACACACGATGCGGATAAAAAAGAACCAAAAAGTCATGGTCCAGCTGCTTCTGAGTCTGAATTCTCTATAATAAAAGAGCACCTTTTTAACATCAACGATCCATGTAACTAGTGTTGACTAAATACGAAATGATCGAGCAAATGTATTTATTTGGATGATAAGCATGCAATTAACTCATGCTTTATCAAATTTTTGATGAACATAAATTTGACGTGTGTTACTTTTAATCAAGAATCAATACATTCATCTTATAATTGATAGTTGTAACATGCATGCAGAATTGCATCATATTATTCTAAGGGAACACTGTATCCTATATTAAAAAGTAGCTTGGGTGATGTCCACGTTACTCAGTTCTTCCAATTTTCGAATCTTACCGCACTGGGTATTCGTCGTGTCAGCACGCGGATTGGTTACTGTTGTCGCGCTGATATGAAATGATGAAGTGTGCAAATCAAATGTTTACAACAAATAATAAAATGGTCAAGAAGTAAAATTAAATAATTATTTCAACTTTCACTTCGACGCCTCCATTCCAGACCGCTCCATCACAGTAATACAAGAATCTGAATTTCAGTAAAGAAAGTAGGTTGAATTTCAGATTTAACCAAAAGGATCATTCCCCAGTTGAAAGTCAACTGATGATTGTAATATGACATCCAGTTACTCGCTTGGTTGAAACTCAACCGCTTTATGCACGTAAAATGAAATTTTTAGGTTAATTTAAGACGCAAATATTGTTGACATCCCGTCAAACCTTCACTTAATGTTTTCGGAATTTATAACATATCCTACTTATAAAATATGACAAAAATGATAAAAATAAGGTAAGGAAATTTATTTCCCATAAAAACTTGAACTTTTCTTTACCTCCATGATAATGTATTCCTTGGAATTTGTCTCAGCTTTAAGTAATAAAAAACTTTTCACAAACAACCCACTTGTCCAACACATAGATTTAAACAGGCATCGATCAACACTGGCTTTTTATAATTTCTGGATTTCAACCATTTTTAAAATACTTTTTTTTATTTGAGTAAAAACGTTTCACAAACGACTCAAATATACACATCTCCGACTTACCGAGATCTACGTGTCAATCGACATTTTTCCTAAGTGTTCGCGCACGCATTTCTGCAGCAGATTTAATGGAATGTCACGACACTTAATTTTGAATTCACCCTGAATTCGTATAAATTCTTTTCAATTCTGCAGAATTTTCGGGATTTTTTTTAATTCACTTTATCAAATTCTTTTCAATTTTCTAGAATTTTTCTAAACTCATTTCAAACTTACTGAATTCAATGCTTTTTTTCATATTTGTAATTTTTCTTAAATTTCTTAAATTTCATGTATTAAATTGAAATTCATGACGGCAATATAATTTACAAATAAGTTAAGTGTTGAACAAATTTAAGAACCAATTATAATGAATTGAATTATAATTATATTCACAATTTTTCGAGACAATAACGATGGCAGAACCTACCTACAAATGAGATATGAGAAATCCATTATGTACTCCTTTAACAGAGAAAAAAACGAAAAGGAGGTTCTTATTGTAAGCTACAGACATCATCATGTGGTGCCTTCTAATTATTTTATACCGATATTTTGCAACATTGATTAAGTATAAATATGATAGAAAAAATAAGTATATCTTCAACCAATAAAAGGAATTTTTAACTGTTTAGATGAATTTTTAACCAAAAAGATGAATTTTCTACCATGATTATTAATTTTCAACCAAAAAAAAAGACAAATTTTCAACGAAATATTTAAGCTTTGAACGAAATGCATGAATTTGAACTAAAATATAAATCTTGAATAAAATACAATTAATTGAAAAAACAATAGTTAAGCTTTTGAACAATTAAATAAATTTTCAATCGAAACGCTGAATTTTCTACCATCAAGATTACTTTTCTATCAATAAAGAAAAATTGTAAACAACATTCATGATTTTTCAACAAAATACTTACATTTTCAATCCAAGAGATGAATTTTCAACAAAATAGTTCAATTTTTACCCAAGAAGTACATTTTTCAACAAAAAAAATATGAATTCTCTACAAAAAATGTAATGACTGATATTTCAAATAAAAAAATTTTCATTTTAAATTATGGAAAATAAAATTCATTCAAAAAATACGATTTTTTACCAACATAGTCGAATCTTCAACCAAAACAGATTGATTTTCAACCAAATAGTTGTAATTTTATTAAAAAAAGATTAAATTTCCAACAAACCGATGAATTTTCAAACATCTTTTCAACGGACTTGAATTATTCCCAAATTTCTTAAAATTATCAAGATTTCTTTCAAGATTTTCAAAAATCTATTGACGCTTTTTTGAAATTAAATTTTCAAAATGAAACGTCGTTGTAAGTGTTTCCAGAAATCTTCAGAGCAGTTTTTGATTTTTTTTAAACCTCTCAAAATTCTTGAAAAGCTTCGAATTTTTTTTTCGAATTCTTCAAAAACTTATATTTTGTTTTCAATGTTTGGAAATCTTTTCCCATTCTAAATATCTTTTGACATGATTCAAATTTATACCAATTTTGTTTGATTTTCCTAATTTCGAAAAAATTACCTTATAAATTTCAATTTTGAAAATCTTTTAATATGATTTAAAATCTTTTCAAATATTCTCTTCAATTTTTTTCTCATGATGAAAAATCATTTAAAATTGACCCAGAAATCTTGAGAAACATTTTTTTCTTTAAACCTTTTAAAAATGTTTAAAAAGATTTTAAATTTTCAAAAGTTAGATTTAATTTTTGAAAATCTTTAAAAATTTTAGAATATCTTCGGATCTGTTTGAAATTTATAAATATCTTTTAAAATGATTCGAATTTTTCCTATTTTTTTTTTAATTCTGCTAAATTCTACAAAATCGCCTTAAAACCGTCCATATTTTTTTGTTGGCATTTTCAAAAATCTTATAAAATATTTAGCAATATTTTTTTATTTTCTTCAACAATTATATTTTCCAAAAAAAATTATCAATCGAAATTTTTCTAGGAAACTTAAAAAAAATTTACTCTCCTTAAACCTTTCAAAATTCTTAAAAAGCTTCGAAATTTTTTGTTCGAAATCTTCAAAAATCTACAATTTGTTTTCAATTTTTTAAAATCTGTTCAAATTCTAAATTATCTTTAATTCTTTTCCAAACTTCTAAATATCTTTTAAAATTATACGAATTTTTCCTAAAATTTGGATAAAATTCTGCTACATTTTGCAAAATTCCCGTAAAATATTCCAAATTTTTTCCCAAGTTTTTAGAAAGCGTATGAAATGTTTTGAAATCTTGTTCAATTTTCTTTGAAAATTATATTTTTTTCAAATAAAATATAAACTGATGATGATGATATTTTGGAATATTTTCAAGTTGAATATTGTTTTTGAATTTTTCAAAACTTCTGAATATCTCTTAAACTTACTTTAATTTTTTCTAAAAGTTTGTTTCAAAATATTCTACATTCTTTTTAGAAATTCGAGAAAATTATTCCCTGGGATCTTACGATTTTTTTTATTCTATTCTAACGTTTAAAAATTTTTACATATTTTCAAAATTTTTTATTCAAAATCTCCAGAAATCTAATTTTTTTTTAAATCTCTTAAAAACTTGAATTATCTTTAAATCTTTTCATAACTTCTAAATATCTTTCAAAATTATTTGAATTTCCTCCAAAATTTGGTTAATATTCTACTACATTCTGCAAAATTGCCTTAAAATCTTCCACATTTTTTCGACATTTTGGGAAATTTTGTGAAATGTTTCCAAATTTCCACCAATTTTCATTGAAAATTATATTTTTCAAAATAGAATATCATTTCAAATTTTCTCAGGAACCTTAAGAAAATATTTTTATTCTCTTGCAATCTTCCAAAATTCTTAAAAAGCTTCGAAACTTTTCTTTGAAATCTTCAAAAGTCTACATTATGTTAACAATTTTTTTTTGATATTTTAATTTATAAATTATTTTTTAATGTTTTAAAAACTTCTAAATATATCTTAAACTTACTTTAATGATTCCACTAATTTAATAGGATTTCAGAGGATTTAAAAAATTTCGATTGATTCTAAAATATTTCAAATTGATATACATTGTAGACAAATATTTAAAAGAATTTCAATAGAATCTAAGAAATTTGTTATTCATTTTAATAATTTGAAAGAATTTTAACGGACTGAGGATATTTCAGGGCATTTCAAAAGAATCCAAAGTATTTGAAAGAGATGTCAATAATTTCAATGAATGCCAAAAGATTTTGAAGGTTTTGAAATGTTTTGGTATATTTTAACAGATTTCAAGGAATTTTCAGCTGATTCTAGTAATTTAATTGATTCAAAAGTATTTTTGAAGGAATTTTTAAAGATTAGAAATATTGTAGGGTATTTCAAAAGAGTGCAAGGTATTTTCAAGAGATTTTAACCCTTTGAAGTAATTTCAAACAAATGTAAAGGATTTTAAATCTTTTATAGGTTTCTTGAAAATTCCAAGGATTTTTAATTTTATTTCAGTACTTTAATTGACTTCAGAGGATTTGCAATATTCTTAAGTGATTTTGAAGATTCCAAGGCATTTCGGAAGCTTTAAAAGGTTTTAAGTGTTTTTAAAGTTTTAAAAGGTCTTGAAATATTTTGGGAATTTTCTAATGAATCCAAGGAATTATTTTATTTGAATAATTTGAAGGAATTTCAAAGGATTTAAAATATTTCAGGATATCTTTAAAATTTTCATTTGAATTTAAAGAGAGTACAAAATTTTCAAGAATCCAAGGAATTTTAAATTGGCTTCAGAGGATTTCAAATATTTTAGCGTATTTTAAAAGATTCCAAGGCATTTTGAAGAGATTTAAAAAGTTTCAGGGAATTATAGAAAAGTTTTGAGGACTTGAAAACTTTTAGATTATTGTAAAAGATTCCTAGGCGTTTTCAATTTTTATTCAAATTATAATTTAATTGATTTCAGAGGATTTGAATTTTAGAAGATTCCAAGGCATTTTCGAAATCTTTCAAAAGTTTGAACTTAAAGTAATTTTAAAATAATTCAAATAAATATTTAAGGAATTTGAAAATACTCCCAGGCATTTCCAAGAGATTTCAATAATTTTAAGGAATTTCCAAAAATTGTAAAGTATTTGAGAACTTTGAGAGTATTTTAAAAGATGTCAGGACATTTTCGAAAGCTTTAATGCCAGTGATTTTTAAAGAATCAAAGGATTTCAATAATTTGAAAGAATTTCAAAGTATCCGAAATATTTTAAGGTGCTTTCAAAAATTGCAAGGGATTTTGAAGAGCTTCAAAAAATCCAAGGAATTCCAAAATATTTTCAAGGATTTTAAATATCTTAGGGTATTTTGAAATATTCTATGAATTTTTAAATCGATTTCAGTAACCACTTTTTTCAAATAAATTAGGCTGTGGCCGCCCTTAGAATAATTAATTACAAATTAGGCATCGGGCTCAAGAGACTATTGATACTATTTGACACTTTTTTGAAGCGATGATGCTATTTTGCTACTATTTTGAAAAATACACTAAAGACACCATTTTCAAATGAAAAACATGAATTTATCAACCAAAATATATTTTTTAAACAAGAAAAAAGTGTCATAAAAAGTGTTGGATTTCCGAGCCAAAAACAGAAACTTTCAACAAAACTGTTGAATGTTCAACTAAATATTTGAATTTTCACTCAAAAAGATGAATTTTCAAACAAGAGAATTAATTTTCTATCAGAGAAGAAGAATTTTGAATAAAATATGTACATAAATTTTAAACCAAATAGTTGATTTTTGAACCAGAAAGATTGATTTTAAAAAAAAAAAAAAATGAATTTTCAACAAAATACATGAATTGTCAATTACGGGGGGTCCGAGGAGAATGGCACAGTGGACTACTATGGGGGCAGGGAGGTGTCTAAAAGTGGCCAAAATTAGGCCTCATGGTTCATGGAAGCCCCTTGAGTCCGGCGACGTCAACCAAATACTTTGTGCAACGTTTTCGTATTATTACTTATCTAACATATGCGGATTGACAAAAAAAATTTATACTTTATGCTTTCAATCATTTTATGACAAATATTTTACACACATTTTTTGTCTATAGAAAGAATCCATCCAAAATTAGATATGTTCTATACAAGTACATTCGCAGAATATATCAGGGAAAAATTCTTTTTTTAGCAAATAATGCGAAACGTTCAAAAAAAATTATTCTAAAAAAAAATTAAAAAACAGATTTTCGCAGAAGGAAAAAGTTATATTTTTTGAAAATTTTTTGTTTAATTTAGCTTTCAATGAAAAAGAAGCCGTAACGTTTATAAAGGACTGGGAAGTTCTATCTACAGGATCATTTTCTTCTTATCATAAAAGAATTTAATCATTTTTATGTGAACAACAACAGGTACGACAAAAATGTTCACATAAAAATGGTCACACAAAAACGTTCATGTGTAAAAAAGTTATACTAAAATACATTTTACTTTTTCGCAAGCACGTGCATCATTCATGATAAAAATTAGAAAGTGAATTTTTCATGAAAAAAATTCACTACATCTCTCAATGCATATTAAAATATTAGTGGAGAATGGATTACTATGAAATATAAAAAGCAATAATTGCCGAGCAAATGGACAACTTAAAAAGTTGTTATCATATTTTTTTTAAACTGAAAGATTGGTAATTAATACCATTATTATACGTATCACTCATTTAAAAAAAAAATTTTAACTTATATAATAATAAAAATTAATATTATTCGCAGTATTTATCATGATTAATTTAGCTTTAACAGAGAAACAAATGAGAAGGAGTTCCTTATTGGAGGCTACGTACGTCATCCTGTGGTGCCTTCTAAATATTTTTTAAAAATCTTTTGTAACATTAATTAAATATGAATAACATAGACAAAATAAGTATTTAGTTTATTCTTTTACATGAAAAAAATTAATAAGCGCACGCAAAACTACTAGTTTTTATAATACCACTCATCATTGCGACAGCACATCTTTTGATAACTTGAAAATTGTGGCTTGCAGGTACCCAGGTGCGAATTGACCGTCGGCCCACGGTCGGGCCAACTGTCGGCCCACGGTCAGGCCAACCGTCGAACGGTCGGTCCAACTTTGTGCGCCACTGGTCGGGCCAACGAGCTAAATGATAACGGTCAACCGCCTTTGACTTCTCGACGTTGGCCCGACATTTGGTCCCATATATGGGACATCTATCAAGATGATGTCGGCCCAACCTTGGCCAACAATGTGGGGCCAACTTTGATTTTTTAAGGTTCAAGGTATTCAAAAAATTAATAATAATTGATTGCGAGTATTTTGACTATAAATTTTAATGGTCCTGCTTAGAATGAATACATATATTACATTTTTAAACATTATACTACAAATAAAATTTCTATCGCTAAGGGGTTTCGAACCTACATCTACACCTGAATCTATCGCCTAGGAGTCGGGAGTCTTACCCATTACTCTATACCTAAAGAATTGAAAGTCAATGAAAAGACCATCCTCATAAGGCTCAGCTCAAAGCAGTTGAAATTAAACATTTTTCAAACTCTATTTTCTCAATAATTGTTGTATTTTCATGCGACATCATGCAGATGTAAACTAAATTAACTGGTTATGTGAATATAAGTCAAATAACTTTTAAATAATAAATTTCAGTTCGAATATGGATATGTCTACACAAGAATCAAGCTATTCGTACCCAAATTTCGGTCGGTTTAAAATAATGAACCCTAGTATATCCGACGGCCGGCCCATATTTGGGCCGAGGTTTGGCCGACCGTCGGGTGCAGCATGGTGACTTGTACAAGCCAATGTTATGCCGACGGCCGGGCTATCTCTTGCCCAGAGTCGGGCCGACCGTACTTTCACGGTCTTTTTGAAGGCATGAACCAGCGTCTATCCGACGGCCGGCCCATATTTGGGCCAAGGTCTGACCGACCGTCGGGTGCAACATGGTGACTTTTACAAGCCAATGTTATGCCGACGGTCGGGCCATCGCTTGCCCAGAGTCAGGCCGACCGTACTTTCACGGTCTTTTCGAAGGCATGAATCAGCGTTTATCCGACGGCCGGCCCATATTTGGGCCAAGGTCTGACCGACCGTCAGGTGCAACATGGTGACTTGTACAAGCCAATGTTATGCCGACGGTCGGGCCATCTCTTGCCCAGAGTCGGGCCGACCGGGGAAGGGGAAGGGGAAGGGGAAGGGGTGAGAATTTCATGAAAACACCTAACGTAATTAGTGCATGGTCAATAATGAATTTTAATATTTTTTTACGATTTGTATTGTATTTGTATATACTTGTTCAATTATTAATTTACATTATCCAGTATGTACCAATCTCCCCTAACTTAATTCCGTAAAAAGATATCTATCTTTTTATAAAGTGGCAGAAAATTGTTTTAATATTATACACAAAGATGAGATTCAAAGTTTTTTTAAAGTGTTCAATAAATTAACATATTTTTGTTGAAATCGATAGTGGGTCGAAGATTGGCAAACAGCTGTGGCTGTAAATTCATCGAAACTTCATCAGGCTTGGCTCATCACGTTGACGAGCTTCTTGTGGGAATATTGGCTCAAATTAAATTAAACCCGCAGCGCGATCGAGATCAAGCGACGAGGAGGCGAAGGAGCAAGAACAGAAAAAAAATCATTAAACAACTATTGGGATTGAAGAGGAAAACTAAAAGTTGCGAGAACTTATTCATCTTGTAACGACCCACGTAAACATTAGGGTGGTCCAAATGTATACCTGTCGAAATTTTATTTTTTATTTTTGCTGACCGATAACCCCTAGATCGTAAAGTTACTATTTTTCGAGAAATAGATGATTTTTCAAACAAAAATGGAATATTTAAATTTGCAATTTAAAAAATTAACTTTTCACAAAAAAGTGATTTTCAACAAATAGTTACATTTTCCAACAAATAAGTGAATTTCAAACTAAAATGATGAATGTTCAACCTAATAAATTAATCTCGTCACAAATAGTTGAGAAAAAATGAATTTTCAAACAATAATGGAATGGTTAAATTTTTTGTTAGAAAAAAAAAAATTTTCAACGAATAAAAAAAAATTCCAAAAAATAGTTACATTTGGAAATAAAGACATTTTCAACTAAAAAGATTCATTTATATCAAAAAGATGAATTTAAAAAAAATCGAAACTCAAATTTGTAGTTGAAAATTATTACTTTCCACAGAACAGAGGATTTTGAGCAAAGTAATTAAATTTACAAAAAAATAAATTTTAACCAAAAAGATTAATTTTTACCAAAAAAGTTCAATTTTCCACGACATAAATCAATTTTCAACTAAAAAGGATTAATTTTCAATGAAAAATGGAATAGTTAAATTTTCAGTTAAAAAATTAACTATCAACCAAAAAAGCGAATTTTTAACAAAATATTTAAATTTACAAAGAAAGAAATTTTCACCCAAAAAGATTATTTTTTATCAAAAAGATGAATCTTCAACCAAAAATAGAAAAGTTAAATTTTTAGATAAAAATTATTACTTTCCACAAAACAACGGATTTTTAAAAAAAATAATTAAATTTACAACAATAGAAATTTTAACCAAAAAAATTCATTTTTCACCAAAAAAGTTAAATTTTCCACGACATAAATCAATTTTCAACCAAAAAGATTAATTTTAAAACTTAAAAACTTAAAAAAGCCTAATTTCAGCCCAGAAAACGAGTTTTTGACAAATTATTCAAAATTTCCAACAAATAAATGAATCTGCAACTAAAATTGTGATTGATAAAACAAAAAGACGAATTTCGAACAAAATACATGAATTTTCAACTAAAAAAGAGAAATTTTTAAATAAAAACGAACAAATTTTCAATAAAATTAATTAATTCACAACCAAAATAATGATTTTTCAATTGAAATGATGGATTTTTAATTAAAAAAAAAAGGTACCAAATAGTTTGTCTTTTAAAGATGAATTTCAAAGCAATAATACTAGTTTTCTTCCAAAAAAGACTGATTTTCAAAAAAATAATTAAATTTGCAAAAAAAAAAAAAAAATTAACCAAAATATTAATTTGTTACAAAAAAAGTCAAATTTCAAAAAAATTCATTTCAACTCAAAAAACGAATTTTCAACAGAATACTTGAATTTTCCAACAGATAAATGAGTTTTCAAACCAAAAAATGAATTTTCAAACAAAACTGAAATAGTTTAATTTGCAATTGAAGAAAAAATTAACTTTCCACAAAAAAGTACAAATTTTCAATAAAATACTTAAAACAAACAAATAAATTTTCAAACGAAAAGATTAATCTTCACCTAAAATGTCAAAATTTCCATGAAATAAATTAATTTTCAACTCAAAAAGATCAATTTTTAATCAAAAATTGAATGGATACATTTTCACGTTAAAAAATTAATTTCATCCCAGAAAACGATTTTTCAACGAATTAGTTAAATTTTTCAACAAATAAATCAATTTACAAGGAAAATAATTATTGATTAACCAAAAAGATGAATTTTAAAGAAAATATATGAACTTTCAACTAAAAAAGATAAATTTTTAACGAAAAAATATTAATTTTTAACTAAAAATGAACACATTTTTTTTTAAATTGTTTAATTTTCAACGAAAATAATGATTTTTCAACTAAAATGATGGATCTTTGATAGAAATTTTGTTTTTTAATAGTTTGTTTAAAAGATGAATTTTAAACAAAAAATACTAATGTTGTGCCGAAAAAGACGAATTTTGAACAAAATACATGAATTTTCATCTAAAATAAATACATTTTTAACTAAAAATGTAATAGTTGAATTTTCATTTAAAAAATTAATTTTCGACAAAAAAAACGAATTTTTTGGGGAATAGTTAATATTTTTGAACAAAGGAATACATTTGCAACCAAAAATGGAGTAATTAAATTTGCAATGCTAAAAATTAATTTTCAACGAAATAAATTAATTTCTAATCCAGAAGATGAATCTTATCCAAGAAGATTAAATTTCTACCGTGAAAGACGAATTTTTAACAAAATATATGAATTTTCCTCCAAATACATGAATTTTCAACTAAAAAAGATCAATTTTTATTCGAAAATGAAATTGTTAAATTTTGTATGAATTTTAAAAATAATATATTCGTTCAGCACATTGTGCAATTGTTTAAACAATTTCTATTTGTATAATTTTTTTCCCTCAATCGTTAAAAGATATTATTTTCTGAAAATAATGACACAATTGGCAAATGTTAAGAGTATCATTTCTTTGTTTAGGATATTTGATAATTATTTAAACAATTTTCATTTCTTTAAACAATTTTTGGCTTATGTAGATCGTGTAAAGTTATTATTTTCTGAAATTAATATCAAATGTCCAAATATCCTTACAAAAGTATAATACTCTTAAAATTAATTAATTGTGTAATTAATTCCAGAAAATATTCTCTTTTTATGCTTCATTGAAAAAAATTATTTAAATAATTTCCAAGTTAGTCAAACAAGAAATTGTTTTTGAAGATCATAAATTGTATCATTTATCCCGAAAAATAATGAAATTAAAAATAATAAAAATAAAAATTTGTCAGGTGGAAATTATTGCTTGAACATTCCTCAAGAATTTATTAAACTTTAACATACAAAAAGTTATTAACAAGGAACTTTTCCCTTTTTTTGATAACTAAGTTAACTGATTTATAAAAAATGAAAAAAATGCGGAACTTCTCTTTTCAGAAAACAAAAAAAAATCGATCACCAAAAATAAAAAGTATATTTTTTGGATCACCCTAGTAAACATACACGATATCAACGACCCCTAAGCTAAGGATTAATTTGTACAAACTGTAATTTATATAAACGTGAAGTCGAATTTAATATAAGAATTCTCCTAATTAAAAATAAGTGACAATGAATGTTTAAGAATTTAAAAAAGGAAAAAGATTTTTATTTTTATTTACCATTTTTAATAAGAGTGGCAACTAAATTTAGATTCTGATCATTACTTTCCGTATAAATATTATTAAGTCAAGTTTCATTATCTCAAGTACTATAATATCAATTAAGTTTATGTATCAGTATGTTCTTAGCAATTAAATAATCAAACTTGTATATCATAAACGATTTATTTATTTACTTTATAAGTAAAAAAAAATGATTCTCGAAACGAGTTATAGTGAGTTGCAATGCTAGGAATTGTATTTTTCGAATGTTGCCCTGGATATGTAGAGATTCCACTCAAAATTAATTTTGGACTCTGAATCAATATAAAATAACCAAATCGAGTTTCTCGTACTAAGGGAACATTTCTAGCCTGTAAGTTACCGTCATAAGTTACTTTAATTTAATGAAACTTTTGAAGCAGGATCACTTTTGAAATGGAACCGAATTAAATTTAGGAACGAGATTATGAAAGAGAAAAATAATCAATTATGTCTTCAGGATCAGTAAAATATATCTGGAGAATATATTTTTCATATAATCTGTATCACGTCTCTCAGATTGTGTTACGAGATTTAAATTTGAAGCCTAAATAAATAAGATCTACACTAATTGCGCAATTGAAATCACGATTCAAATCGCATATGTGACATGGAACGAAGAAACCAGCCTTAGGATCAAAAAATCAATTTTTAAGATTTTTCTTCCTTTCACTTTAATTTGATTTTTCTCGTAAACTCATTTTCGGTCGGTTTTTTCGTTCCACGTCACATATAAAGCCAGATGAATAGTCATATTAGCCTAGTTAAATAGCTAATAAATGCTCATTGAAAGCAATCGATTCTTTGTAATTAACTCTAAAAACAATATGTACAATTTATGTTTTCAATCGACCTGTACGAAAATCGTATTCAGAACCTCTATCAATGATTATCAATAATTGTTTTACAAGAGCTTCGATTTACGAATTTTATTAATAAAAATTACATACAATTTTACTGTAGGTCTCTCTGCTAATTAGAATTCGTTCCACATATCACTAATCATACGGAAATTAAACTGGGGACGATTATGCAACTTTTTCGCTTTCATTTTAAGAAAAAAACGTCAAAAAAAGTTAAATAATCGCCCCCCTGGGATAATGTAATGGCACAACTGAAAAATCCCCAAAAATAAAATTCGCGACACTGTAAAATTCACGAATTCAAACAATTAAATAAAATCGGGAATTTCCCAATTCGGGATTTCTATATTTCTGAAATTTTATCATTTTCAAATCTTCAATTCAGAATATTTTCTTTTTCGGCAATTTTACAGTGTAAGAACTTTTTTTTCGGTGTTCTGCAGTCGTTTCAATATAACTTGTAAATTCAATCAAAAAAATAGGTAATGCTGTTTTTCAAAAAATATTATTAGTAAATTTAACTTTAATTAATTTTGATGTGCTCTCTGATCAGATGTTATCAATATGTAGACTTAGCGTGTTTGGAAATGGGTCTGTGTGTGTCGGAAAAATGTTAGAACTTCATCATGAAAATGAAAACTGCCTCTGAAAATGGAACATTACTAGTAACGTTGTGACTTTTAAATATATTACTTCACTTTTTGTGCAATTTCGTATTTGTTCGGTACCCTCTGAAACGGAAAATCAAAAAATTATTATAAATCATTTTTTTTTAACATTGAACAATTTTGAACAGTTTTGCGTCTTTTTTCTACATCCATGTTGGTAATTATTATTGCTACAAAATTGATGTTGGATTTATTCTCTTTTATGACTCGAGGCAAAATTTTCTTAAACAATAGTATTTTTTTATATTATGATGTCAAAATTGTAAAGACTTTACATTCAGGAAATAGTTACAATTTTTGTTTATCGCAATAAACCAAAATTTAAACTATGACGACCGGTATGACCGGTCCGACCTGCAGCTTAAGGTGGGATCCGAACCACCAGAAATTCGATAATAGTACGTAGAAAGTTTCTAGAGTCTTGTAACTGCCATAGCACTGCGGTAAATCCTGTTGCACTATATCCTTAAATTCAACTACACCGAATTCTTGGTCTTAGTCCAGTTTCGGTGGTTGCCTGCAAATAGCCACGGCCACAAGTTGGGGGGGGGGGGATCCAAACGTAAACAGTCAGGGCCGCCTGAACGGTTTTCAATTGGTAGGCATAATATTGCGCAATATACTCAGTTGAGTGCTCGCGCACTGCAACCCTTCCGCGGCGAGAGTCGCAACCGTGCCTCACCCTGCGCGCTGAAAACTGCATGGGCCAGCAGTTCTAGGAAGACCGAGACCAGGAGGACAAAATCCGAGAGTTTGGTGTATCACCCTTAATATCTTTACCAATAAGGTATACACTAAGCTACGGGAGATGCCATGTCTTGAATCTTCATATTGGTCAAGTATTTTATCAGTCGACAGTGTCCAGTAAGCATCCATACTACGACATTAAGCTGCCTTCTTTTTATGTCCAAGAGTTCATTAATCCTCTGAGTACATGTACCAGATATGAATTTCTTGGAATGCCCCATTTTTTCATGTTCTCATCCAACATCTCGCATGCCGTAGTTTTTACCGTCAGCCTAAGGCAAATTTTTAAGGTAACTCCAGACTAGTTTGGAAGTAGCCTGGAATCTTGTAGCTGGTGGGAAGGCTTATGGGTCTCATTAGACTGTAGATCTGGTATAGCTGAACCTGAGGGGCTGACCTGCGCGGTGTGGCTGCTCTGGGGAACTGACGGACTCCAGTCGGTGGGACCTTAACTAAGGAGCGAGCCTTCCAGGAGGTAATTACATAGCCTCCTTGAATATCGAGGGCGCGAGTTCTCATGCTCCCAAGCTACGATGTGATCGCCGTGTCAAGAGCTGAATGGCACCAGGGTCAACAAATCCTTGAAAACCCCAGCTTGTCCCCCTCAGTAGAGGCGGACAAGCGGGGATCTCAAAGGAGGTGTCTTAACGGAGACTTTGGGACACCAGGTCGAATCCCATAGTATGTAGACCCGCCCCCTGCAAGCTGAGCTCTGCGGGGGGTGTTTCTTATTTCCCCAGCTTCTCGTGGGACTTACATGAACTCCCAAAAAACCAAACAAATCAAAACCAATAAGGGGCCCCATTTCGGGACCCCCCTCCAACCCACCGCCAAAAGTGGAGGCTCCCTAGGGGGCAATCCACCATAGGCGGTGCGAAATAAAGATAACAGTACAGACACTCTGGTCGAAGCCGTAGAAGTGCAACTAACGGAACCCTCCGCGAAGAAGAGGCATCGCAGCGGAGCACAAAGAAGGAGAGACCGCAAAGTGCGTCTCTCAAACAGCAGCCAAGGCACCTCGCAGGAGGCAGTGACAGCGGAAACTTTACCTGGAGCAACTCCTCAGGCTAATCCTATTGGCAAGTGGAAGAAGGGTTCCAGAGAAGCTCCCCTAAACAGGAAGTTGATGCGGCAGAAGGCTGTGGAAACACAGGGCCCTACTTTCGCACAGATGGCTAACGCCTTGGTAAGGGTTGTCGTTGCGTTGGGTTACCCTGAGAATTGTTTAACTTTTGACAAGTTGGACAGGCTTGAAGAGGGCCTAAACTTGAAAGTCAAAGGGACGGAGGGTCTGCAAAGGTACCGTGAAGCGACCGTACCGATTCTCGGCACCCCGGAGAATCCGGCGACCGTTCTGGGGCGCCTCAGTTTTCAGAACCCGTCTCTGCGAACTAATTCGTGGAAGGTTTACTCCGACATGCAGGGTTCCAGGCTGAAGGGGAGAGGCTGGATTCTCGTCGTAGGGTTACCTTCCGAGTGACCCAACTGGGCTCCGCAAGGGACCAGAAGTGCCCGGAGATGCCCCAAATTAGCCTGGCTGAGACTGGAATCTCCATGATGCAGACTAATTTGCACCACAGCAAAGGCGCCTCGGCGGTCCTAGCCAGACGCATGTCTGTGGTGCAGACAGGGTTCTCCCTAATCCAAGAACCCTGGTTATGCAGGGAAAGAATTTGTGGCTTGTCCGGGTGTGGCTCCATATATAAGGGCCATATGGCAGTGAGAGGGTGAGACTCAGGAGCAGTAGCGGAGAAAGGCTGAAGGTGTTTATCGCCTCAGCGTATTTCCCTGGCGATGCCGGGGGACCTGCAACTCCCAGAGAGGCAGAGGCTCTAATTCGGCACTGCTAGGAGAATCAAATTCCTCTGCTGTTGGGCTGCGATGCAAACTCTCACCACACGGTGTGAGGAAGCAAAAACATCAACGACAGAGAGAGAGAGATTTAATTGAATATATAGCGGGCACAGAGCTGGAGATTCTGAATCGGGGTGATACTCCAACATTCGAGAGTAAAAACAAGAGTGAGGTTCTCGATTTGACTCTATGTTCGGGTGCACTGAGGAGCAGGTTTGTGGACTGGAGAGTCTTCGATGAGAAGTCTCTTTCGCACCACAAATATATCGTGTTTCGGATTAACCCTAGGAAAACCAGTGGTTTCTAAGATCAGAAACCTCAGAAAGACACCTTGGGACTTATGTAAAGAGGAACTCAAAGGAAGGCTTGCGGAATTTCCCACAAGCTATGGTACCATTGATGAGTTAAAGCACGCTGCGGATTTCCTGCGAAGGGCTCTGACTACATCGTATGAGAACAATTGCTCTGCAAGCACAATAAATCTAGAAAGGAAGCAGAATGGTGGAATACCCACATGAAGACATTCCGTAAAAAGACAAGAATGTTGTGCAAAAGGGCAAATAGAACTAAATTGCCTTCGGACTGGACATCTATAAGACGGCCCAGTGTGAATACAATAAAAATATAAGGAAGTATAAGCGGGAAGATTGGAGGAGCTTCTCTGAGGAATCGAAAAATATTCCGGAAACAGCGAGGCTGCACAAGATTCTGGCGAAAAATCTGGAAGCTCGCCTTGGGCTCATAAGGCTCGATAATGGTGAGTTTGCCAAAAACAAAGTAGCAACGCTGAATCACCTGATCAAAGTTCACTTCCCGAGTTTTCAACGAATCGAAACCGACCAAGAGGAGGAAGGCTGGGACCAAGACGTAAGAAGTACCGACTGGAATTTGCCTCTAAGGTCGCTGATTACAAAAAGGTGGAACGGGCCGTAGAGTCCTTCCGTCGTTTTAGATCACCAGAGGTGGATCGCATTTATCCATCGCTTTTCCAGAAAGGCATGGATTTAGTCGTCCCTCCTCTGACGAAATTATTGGAACAAAAGGTGTATGCTGTAGGCGCGTTCTTGGATATAGAGGGTGCTTCCAGCAATAACCCTCCAGAAGTCATCTGTAGAGAGGCTCTGAGATGTGGCGTGCCAGACCAGCTTGTACGCTGGATAAGAAGCATGCTACGTCGGAGAAGACTCGAAAACAGATGGGGTGAAGGCCTAGTAAGAAAAATAGCTGCGCGGGGATGCTCACAGGTGGTGTCCTGTCGCCCCTCCTGTGGTGCATTTTTGTGGACGGTCTTCTTCCAAGGCTAAATGAAGATGGGTATTATACTCAGGGATATGCCGATGATTTTGTAATCCTAGTCAGGGGGGCTCATCTGGAGACTCTGATGGGTCTTATGAGGTTGGCTCTGCGCATCGTAGAGCTCTGGTGCGATAGCTCAGGCTCTCAGTAAATCCTCAAAAGACCAACTTGGTCATTTTCACGAAAAACTATAAAGTTCCAACAGTTGACGCACCTGTGTTTTGTGGTGGGAAGCTGACGTTTTCGGATTTGATTAGATACCTGGTAGTAATCCTGGATAACAAGCTGAACTGAGCAAAGCACCTGGAGACCCAATGCAGGAAGTTTGACATGACTTTTTGGATGTGCAGAAGAGCCTTTCGGTTGACGTGGGGTCTAGGGCCTAAAATGCTAGCATGGCTCTACTCTGCTGTCCTAAAACCCAGACTCTTTCATGCAGCCATGGTCTGATGTCTACAGACGGAACTTAAAACAATGCAGGACAGGCTGCGAAGATTGCAAACGCTAGCATTTAGGGGTTTGACTGGAGCAATGAACACTACGACCACAGCGGTGATAGGCTTCATGCTCTGTGAAGAACCCCGACATGTTGCTATAACCGTTAGAGCGGTACACGCGATGGGTCGCCTGACAAGAGCAAATAGATGGACTCGGGGGACTAGACACACTAGGCTCCCGAGTGGTATCGTCGCATTGCCGATTCTACAGATAAGGCAAGATAAGATAACAAAATGCTTCAACATTACCGAAGCTTTCCGCGTCTGCATCCCAAGCAGGGATCTGTCGAAAGCAAATGGTAACCTGCTTCTCCAAGGGGAAATCTGGTATACAGATGGCTCCAGGGAAGAGGGAAGGTCAGAAGCTGTAATTTATGACAGCAAGAGAGGGAAAGGGGTAGAGATACCACTTGGTCGACATGCTACTGTCTTTTAGGCGGAGGTCCTAGTCGTCCTTCGATGTGCTGAAACACTAATAGAAGGAAACGCTGCTGGCGGACAGATTAGGATCTGTTCCGACAGCCAAGCGACACTAATTGCAATAGAGAAACCAGACATAACATCAGAACTGGTTTGGGAATACAAAAAGACATTGAACCATCTTGCAGAAAGAAACAATGTGGCTCTCATATGGGTCCCTGGTAACACAGGAATCAAGGGTAACGAAAAGGCGAACGAGTTAACAAAATGCGGCGCAGAAAGTGAATACATGGGACCAGAACCGTTACTGGGAATAGCGTCTTGCTGTATCGGTTTGACCATTAAAAGCTGGATCCGAACAAAGCACTGGGAATACTGGGAGCGAATCCAGAGTTGCCGTCAGGCATCCATTATGGGTTATACTCATAGGATGGACAGAGCCAGAGAAATCCTTTGTTTGTCCAAAAAGGATATAAGGACAGTGGTATATATCCTAACTGAGCACAACTACTTAAACTACCATATGCACAACATGGGTTATAACCCCACGACAGAGTGCAGGAAATGTGGCAGGGATGGTGAAACATCTCTGCATGTACTATGCCAGTGTCTGGCATTAGCTAGGCTCAGGTAACAGACCCTCGGGGCCCATCTTGTGGGACCAGAGGAAATTACAACACGATCAGTAGTCGACATACGAGGCTTCGTTAAGAGGTCTGAGGTCAACTGCTGAGAGCGAATAAGTAACGGTGTGGCACAATAGGCTTTATAGCTCGAACGCCAGGGGAGCTCTCCATGGTCTCCTCGCCCGTTTCATAACTTACTAACTAACTAGTTTGGAAGTAAACTCTTCAGATGTAAGAGCGTTTTGTTGCTTGACTGTCAGACCAAATGTGAATGCGCTGGCCATCATATGCACGCTTACAAATTTCCTCCAGGCAAACCCTAATAGCTATTATTTTCGCTTGAAAAACTGCAGGGAATGTGCACAGTGCTGTTGTTATCGCAGGCCTGGTTTTCTTTCCGTATATTCCATCCCCTGTTCCCATGGAATCTTTAGAGCCGTATGTGTACCAAACGAGATGTTTAGATCATTTCCTTAACATAACATCAGTTTACATAGCGAGAATAGTATCTTTGCGTAGCATTTGCTTACTGATATCATGTGGATTCCATATACTTCCGCTGCCGCAATCTTCCTTACGAAAAGGTGCAACGGTGGGATGTCCAGAATGACTTTAAGAGCAGAAAACCCTTTGATGGCTGTACAGTTGTTTTGAAGTACTGATTAGTTCGGTCCTTGGCAATCAGATCGTTGATGCATATTCTATTATGAGTATGATTATCATCGTATCCAACTCGTAAGTAATCCTGAGTTTCAAGACATTTTAGCTTTCTTTACCATTGCGTCAACATGGAGTTCCCAGGTTAGATCAGGGTCAAATGTTACTCCTACATACTTTGCTCACTTTGAAAATTCTATTTCCCAACCGTAGAATCTAAGATTTCTGATATCAGGAAGCTTCCTTCTTCTGGTAAAATGCATAAGTTCCGTCTTGCCCAAGTCAAGGGACAAACAACGGCCCCTGCACCATTGCTCTACTATGTTGAGCGCTGACTGCATGAGTTCCACTAAGGTGCCCTCAGATTTTCCTGTTGTCAGGATCGCCATAGCCCTTCATAGACCTCATTGAAAAACCCAGATTCATTCAAAACGCGAATCAGGTCATCAATGACGAGCGCTCACTGGGTAGATGAAAGAATTCCTCCCTGTGGCCAGCCCCTTGAAACCTCATTTTTACATTATGACCATGTAGTGAAATATGTACCGTTCTGCTTTTTAACATTGAGCAGAAACATATATAGATTCAATGGGGGTGTTACTAAATGCTCCCTCTATGTCTACAGAACGCTGTAATTTCTACTTCAACTTTCCGCATTGTATTGATAATGCAAAAGGTAAATGCATAGAGAGCGTCTATGGTAGGTCTGCTGTTTTCAGAGGCAAATTGATTCCTATGAAGAGTTTTACCGACGGGCGAACCCATCTATCTGAGTCCCAAACCAGTCGATATTATTGGAAATAAACTGCGAGAGGTCTCTGGGAACGACACAATATAATTGAGGGAAAGCGTTATTATTGCCCGCATTTTTGACCATCTGGGGTCTAAAAGTATAGTGTAAGATTGGATGGTATTTTTCGGGCAGATATATTCCGGTCATCGAGCCGCGCAGTTGTGTTGTGATCGCGCGGAGGCCGACCAGTGGTGTGCTTGTCATGCTGTGGGCGACAGTAGTTTGATTGTAGTGGAGTGCCCGAAGGGGATTTCTGATCGCGTGGAGGCGGACAGTGGGGTGGTGGTCGTGCTATGGGCGACGATAGTGTAGTGGTAGTGAGATGCCCGAAGGGGAGTGCCCGACAGAGGATTTGTGATCGCGTGGAGGCGGACAGTGACGTGGTGGACGTGCCATGGGCGACGGTAGTGTAGTTGTAGTGAGGTTCCTGAAGGGGTGTAATGATCGCACGGTGGTCTGATATTGTTCCGTTGACTACGGGCGTTGTGATTGGACATGAGTCTGGAATTCGAGGAATACCCTGGTCAGGTTAGGAGGTGAAGAATTGAATACCCTTGTAGGTGAGACAAGAGGAGCTCGGAGAGCACCTATATGACGCAAGGAGGGATGAAGGAGATCGGGATTCGCGAATACCCATTATTCCAAGAATGGACGAGAAGGCGTATGTGATAAGATGAAAGAGTGCTGTGCTC
The DNA here is from genome assembly GCA_011634705.1 of Andricus grossulariae. Lineage (NCBI taxonomy): Eukaryota > Metazoa > Arthropoda > Insecta > Hymenoptera > Cynipidae > Andricus > Andricus grossulariae. Next base: position 21,095,517 of record JAABKJ010007545.1, read on the forward strand.
ACTGAATATATAATCACTTGCAAATTCATTGGAATAAAGGACAGTGCATTATCTTCGTAAACACAAATGTGGTCTTGTAATTTGACCACCCCGTATCTCATTTGATTTTCGAGAGTGGAATCGTCCCGGTCAGTAGCAAAATTGTGTAGGCGCCAGGTATGTTTTGAGAAAAATCTAGAGAGCATTGTCTTAGGTCCTAGACGTAAGGCGTGGGTGATTTAAAATTCAAGGATGATTAAAATATTCCCTGTGATCGACAGGAAAAACGCTAGTTCGCCTGTTAATAATTTGTATGATGTTGCGATTCTTGTTTGAGTGACGTTCAGGTTTCATTCGTGATCAAATGATTTCCGCCCAATGCTCATTCTCTTTGAAGGTTTCTTTTTGATTTTGTGTTTCAGGCACTGAGCAACAAAGAATCACTTCTGGATTGCTCCGCAGCCAGATTCAGTCACTGACCGATTATTTCCAGACACTCAGATCCCATCATCTCGAACTTGTAAACAAAAATGCCATTGCCAGTGAGCTATATTTCACTGAGAATTAGTTTGAATCTGTCCAAGCTGTTTACGTCGAAACTCTCAGTCGTCTCTACCACGAACAAGATCGTATCGACCGTCCTAGAACAATTTGCCCAGGATAAACAAATTCTCAGGTCTACGAGAAGTTCTGGAGACCTTTCGGGACCTATTCCGTTCCATGGTATATGATGATGCAAAATTATTTCAGGTACAAAAGTGGTACTACCTAAAGGGAGCGGTTCAAAGTGCAGCTAAAAGCGCTTTAGATGCGATGCTGACAACAAAAGTGATGATAGTGATTGGACTCAGACAGCCAACTGGATCAAAGAGTCAGGAAATAACAGCCAGAACCTTTCTCTTAGTGATCGGGGGTTTACTGTCGATTACTGGAGCTTTGAATCGGAATTCGTTAGATACAGGATCCCAGGCGACTCCCAAAGCATTAACTGGGCCGTCGGTCTCGAACTGTAGCCAATTTCTACGCAGTCTATCACACTCAGGAATAAGATTTAAGAGAGGAGAGTTGTTGAAAACCTACTTCTTCAGAAGCATTTCTTCAGATATTAACAGCTAGATCAGTTGATATCGCAGTTTGATGGCAAAAACTTCATCACTCGCGCCTGATAATATGTCACCCTTATAAATATTTTACCGAATCGAATTACCAGATGTACAGCGCATGACAATCCGCAGGTTAGAGTCCGAAGTTGACAGTGACCATCTTCATTTGCTCCTGGGTTTCTCCAAGCGATTCGTTGAAGATCCACGTCCCTTTCGTCAACCACAGAAAACAACTCAAGGAAATCTCCGATGCATCAAAACGGCAGCAAACTGAAGTGAAGTGAATACAAGCCAAGTGCTATGCAAAGTGAACTTTAGTGAAAAATACGAAGATGCAATTCGTGTAAGTGATTTCGCAGTCCCAGAAAATTTGGAAGTGCGCCATAATGCGAAGAGGAGACAAGCTATCCCTGTAATCCTACGTACCTGCAACAACGGGAAGACATACCAGGAAGTGACAAAGGATCGCTTTGATCAGCAAGAAACTGATTAAGGAATGTAATAGTCTTTGTTTCCTTATATAGATACAGATTGTCGTATCAATTGAATACCGTTACAGAAGAACGGTGACTTCAGATTTTCTGTGATTTTGAGTGGGCATTGTTCACAATAGATATGTGCTTGACGGCATCAGACCGCTAAGGTTGGAAGAGTGGGGGCTGGTCTCACAACTCTGATTTAATTCAGGAGAATGGCTAGTGGCAGTTAACTGAATGTTGATTGCTCAGTTGTAGTTCATTTGCTCAAAATTTGAGATGACGGAGCAGGAAAGGGCTCATCATGTATTGTTTGTGGAGGTTGTGAAGTTGCTGTTGATATTTTTATGTATGAAGTGTCACTGGTGTTATGGTGAAATATTGTATGCTTGGAAAAACGGGGGGAATGTCAGGCGAGTTCTCGGATCGCTCGTGCTTCTTCAATTCGTGAGGCATTAGGTAGCATATAGAAGGGTCTGGTTTCTACTCCTTCGACTGTCTGGATTACCTCGGAAACGTTCATTTCGCACATTAGACGCATTTGTAAATGCGTAAACACGTTCTCTGAAATCGGAGTCTTGATGAAATACGCAGAGTTTTGATTGTCAGTAGACTGAGTTTGGTGAAGGTATTAAGTTTGGCGACTCAGATGTTGGTCATTTTATGGAGTCTTGGGGGGGAAGTAGAGGAGGTAAGGAAAAATGAAGGGAGGCAAAATAGAGGATGTGAAGGAAAATGAGAGGAAATGAGAGTAGGGAATTATTAAAGAATAACTTAAACTTTACATTTTCTCTTCCAGAAATAAATTTCTGGAATTAAAATTCTTTATTTGGAACCAATGTGTCGCAACTAATCATATTTTCGACAATAATGTAATCGAGATGTCGTGACTACAACTATTTAAGAAAAGGATTATGACGTCCTCGTTCACTCATGGTTCCGGATTCAGGAGGAAATTTAGTGAACAGACCCATTCCTTCAAGTTGGGAAAGATCTTTGTAAACTACTATTTTCTGTGTCCAATCATATGCAAACGCCATGCCAAATCTATCAGTTATTGGTAGAATAACTCCATCATGGAGCCATCCAAAGACGATTTCAGCCCTCGCTACCAAAGTTGTATTTTCATCGAATCCAAAACGTTGATTATTAATTTCTCTGTATAAAATATTGAAAAATGGAACCGGTCGATATTTAAACGTCCTTATAGGATGAGGTTGTCTTGCCAGTTCGCGCAGTTGAGCCTCACTTGGCTCACGTGCACCTTGGAAGCAAATTTGAAATAAATCAATGACATAAATTTACAGAAAAACTGGGGTTTCAATTAAAATCGGTGCTCCTAATTTGGCTTCGCAAAAGCACTGCGCATGCGTCGCACCAGCAGCCTAATTGAACGTTGATCGAGCGCTTATTTGAAATGATTGATCATGCAAATCAATTATCGGCAATATATAATTATTATAGAGTACAAACAAATATTATGGATTATTTAGAACTTACATTGGTGAAAAAAGCCTTCCTTTTTTTTAAATTTGAAATCAATCATTAATTTTTAAATAGTGATATCAAATCGATAATTTATCTTTTATTCTGAAACATTATTTTGTGATCTTAAAATTAATTGAATTAGGTCTATCATGGTGATTCATCATAAAAAATTGATTTACACATTCAATACCTTCAAAAAGGCGCGCCGTATACAGCCAATGAGACTCTTGATGCGGCGCATGCGCAGTACAGTTGCGGTTGCGAATTGGGAGCACTGATTATAACTGTTTTCAGGTTCCAAGGCAGGTACAAGAAGAAGGAACTTCAAAGGAAAATAATGTACATGAGATACAGTGCGCCCGACGTTGGCCCTCTACCCTATTGTGCATTCGATGCATGAGGCGCGTCATTAGTTGCTGTTCGCGCGCTTATTTGAAATGTAAGACGATATAATTTTTGTATTTATTAATAACAATTACAAATAATTATATTTTAACATGTTCAAGTGGTGTGTGGATGGTTTTTAATATATTCCGAGTATGAGGCTAAAAAATAAAATTAGTATTCAGTAAATAAAAAATATGTTATTCAATGTCATTTTTTATTTTGGTAATTATTGTTACTAATTTTGTATTTAAAATTTTGTATATCCATTAAAATGGATATACAAATTTAATGACAGTTACATTTTGAAATATTTAATATTTATTTATCGCAAAATGGTAATTCAAATGTTATAAAAGTTAAATATTAAATAGAAACTCAGTCGAATTTATGGGACGACTGAAAAATCCCGAAAAATAAAATTTACGAATTTGAAAATTCCTGTGTAATAAAATTCCAGAAACAGCTTATAATATTACTGAGCCGAAAAATTTCCGAATAATAAAATTCTCGACAGTTTCTAATATTACCGGATGTGAATATTCCCGACATAAAATTGCCGAGTTAAGAAATATCCAAATTAGAAAATTCCCAAATATAAATAATTAAAATTGTTTATAAATATTATTTATTGATTAAAAATAATATTATTGCATTATTTAAATTAGGAAATTTTATATTTTTGGAAATTTCTTGTTCACATATCTTATAATTTGGCAATGTTCTGTCGGTAATTTTCCAATTTGGAAATTTCACTATCCGGAAATGTTATTATTCGGGAATTTTATAATCCGGGAATTTCCCAATTCGGTAATATTATGAACTGTTCAGAAATTTCTCTATACGGGAACTTTTCGCTTCGAGAATTTTATTATTAGCGAATTTTATTATTCGGAAATTTTCCAGTGCGGAAATTCTACAGTGTCGGGAATTTTATTTTTCTTGATTTTTCAGTCGTCCGGTAATAAAATTTGTATATTCAATTAAATTAATATACAAATTTTAATTTCAGAAATGAGTAACAATAATACAAAGAAAAAAGATTACATTAAATAACATGATATTTTGTTATTTACTGATTACTCATTTAATTTTCCAACCTAATTCTCAGCATATAATAAAAACTGCCCACGTATTACATGGACAAGTTACAATATAATTGTTGTCAATAATTAATAATGAACACAAAAATTGTATTTGTTTAACATTTCAAATAAGCGCGCGAACGGCAGCCAATGACGCGCCTCGTGCATCGCATGCGCAATAGGGCAGGGAGCCATCATTGGTAGCACCTGGTAACACTGATGAGATGTGACATTTTGGAAGGTTATGTTCGAAATCTGATGTTTTCAACTGCGCATGCACCGAAAAGGGCGGGCTTATTTAAAATTATATAATATACACTTGCAATATTACATCAATATCAAATTATCGTGAGAAGTTAAGTATTTCTATCATTCAATTTAATCTTTGTGAAAAAGATAGTAAACTTCAGTTAATATTTCTCTGTGCAGATGAATTTTATTGTTTCTATTGGAGTCTCGGTTGTATTATTATTATTATTATACCATTGAGCCGCGTCCCTTTCGGTGTAGGCGAGAATTTCTAGGTTGGAATGTAGCAGTTTGTGGATGGGTATGTAGGTATAGGGTAGATAAGTATATAGGTGTAAGATATAGATATTTTAGATTGTTCTAGAATTCTCGTGTTACTTATTTAAATAACACGTTCATTCCGCAATACTGATCCAACCCAGGCTGCTGATCAATCTCTCTAGTGATCACCCCACGTGGAGAGCCTCACAAAATTGTTATGTGTGGTTCCCCACTTCGGCCCATTAGTAACCAAGGTCTTTCTTTCAGGCGTCATTCACTCTACTCACATTTTTTTTATAAACTCTTAGTCGCCAAACTTCTCTGTCCCGGCATACTCCTCTAGCTTCTTTCAAGTCCAAGCATTTTTTCATGCAAGCTCTCATGTTTCTATGGCTTCTTATATCTCTTCGGATTAATGTCTCATTCACAGATTCTAACCATCCTTTCGGCGGTCCACCTCTGGGCATTCTGCCATTTATTTTACCTTCGTACACCTGTTTGATCAGTCGTTCATTTTTCATTCTTTCAAGATGTCCGAACCACCTTGACTGATTTCTCTCCGATATATCAACTAGTGTCTCCCTGTACCACATTATTTGAGGATTATCTCGTTTCGTAATTTGTCCATCAGTGTTTTCCCGCATATTATGAGCAGAGGTTTCATGCCAATCGCTTTAATTTTACTCTTGTCCTTTTCTTGACATGTCCATGTCTCGATACCGTATAGTACAGCTGGCACAAATAAAGATTTATATACGGTCATTTTAGTTTCTTTCGATTTGCTTTCATTTCTGAGAATGGACCCTGGTCTATCGATAACCTTCTTACCCTCATTAATGCACCTATCTAACTCCCCATCTATTTTTCCGTCGCTAGTTAATAGGCTACCCAGATATAAGTATTTGTCGACTTGCTCTAATCTCTCATCATTCAGGACAATATTGAATATTGTTTTCTCACTTTTACCTTCAAACGCCATTACCCTTGTTTTATCTACGTTAATTTTGAGGCCCATGTTCTTCATGCATGTATTAAGTTTATTCAAAATTCTTTGCAAGTCCTCGATTGATTCTGCCATAACAATCTGGTCGTCTGCGAAAGCCAAACTACGCACCTTCACTATTTCGAGATCTAAACTTTCTTCGACGAAGAGAGCCATTCTCAGACACTTGTCCACAAATATGATAAATATCCACGAGGACATAACGCATCCTTGTCTAACACCCTACATCATATCGAACCAATCACTCAGTTTTCCGTTTACCCTTACACTCGCCTTACTGCCTGCATATATTGTTTGTATTACTTATAGGAGCCATCCATGGACTCCATACTCTTTAAGGACTCCCCAAAGCTTACTTCTATTTACCTTGTCAAATGCTTCTTCTAGGTCAATAAAAAAACAGAAAACTTTCTATCCTACTCTTAAGCTTTTTTCTGTGATCTGTCTTAAGGTAAATATCTGATCTGTGCATGATTTTCCTGGCATAAATCCACTTTGGACTTCCCAAATCTTTTGTTCTGTAATTTCCATTACCCTACGAATAAGTATTTTTGAGTATATTTTACTTACGGTATTTAGTAAGCTGATGCCTCTGTAGTTATTGCAATTGGTTTTATCTCCCTTTTTTTGTATATTGGTACGATAATCGCTTTTCTCCAGTCGTTTGGGAATTGTCCCGTCTCGATGCATAAATTTATCAATTCGCACACCTTGTGAGGTATGTACTTGCCACCGTATTTAAGCATTTCAGCACTAATACTGTGAACACCAGCAGCCTTACCATTTTTTAAACTCCTAATTATATCAATAACCTCAGTGACGCAGGCATTTTCAATTTGGTTTTCTAATGTATTATTTTCTATCTCGCAGCTCTGTTGCCCTATATCTTCACCGCCTAATAATTCTTTGAAAGAGTCTTTTAAAGCGTCTACTATCCCATCTGTATCATATATCCTTTCACCTTTGTTGTTTCTCATGCTGACAAGTTCTGTACTTTTACTTTTGTTCATCTCTTTCAATATTATTTTCATGTATCCAACCGAGCAATTCACGCCTACCCCGAAAGGGAAACGGCTTAATGATATAATAATAATAATAATAATAATGTGAGTAGAGTGAATGACGCCTGAGACCAAAGACCTTGGATACTAATGGGCCCGAGTGGGGAATCTCACTTCAGTTACGCCAGCGTAACCTAAAATTGTTCAGACATGATGAATCTTGGTTAAAATCCAATATGATTTTAAGATGAAAATGTCCATTTTGGACGAAAACGCTAACACAAACCGAAATTGTTTAAGCTTGTACATTTAAATCTAATGATTTTTTGTTTAAAAATGTAGATTTCAGGTCAAATACACCAACATAAGCTGAATTTGTTGAAAAATTATTAATATTCTTTGAAATATAACGATTTTTTATTTAAAAATAGCAATAATTTCTGACGAATAACACTGACATGAAAAAATTTCTCAAGGTTTTGTCTTTCGAAAATTAAAACGCATTTATTTATCTGCTATTTGTATGTAACAAAACGGAATTTGTAAAGTAGGTGGCAATAAATAGTGATAAAAATTGTCAATGTCAGCGACATTTTTTTCCTCATATCATCGCTTGTTGGATATGAAACGATTGTGCATACTAAGAATATTTCAAATAAAAACCCACGTCTTAGAAAAACTTACATATATATTATTTATTAACAATGTATTCATTCTCAATATTTTCATTTTTCATACTATCTAGTTGTAAAAAAAGGGACAAGAATAGGGCAAATAGAGGTATGTGTAAAAAGTTAGTCAATGGTAATTTCTAACATTTATAATTTAAAATTGGTTGGATAAAAATTTGGAATCATTATCAAATCAAAAATATAAAATGTCTGATTATTTAAAATTATAATTTTGAAGTCTGATTTTAAATATATTTTTATTATCAATGCACGATGGTAATGCCTGGCAATTGAAGATCCAAGATTATACAAATGTAGCAATAAAAAATCCAAGTGCAAAAAAAAATTTTCGATACTTAAAATCATTTGTAAGTCTTGTAAAGTGAAATGTTCTTACGGAACATCTTCTTGAAAAAAAATCACCTAGAACAATAGGCCCCTCATTTACGATATTGTAATGATATTGTATAATTATTGAAAATCAATTTCACTGAAAACATTTTCTGACTTTTAGCCTAATCACTAGAATGATAAGCTTCAATGCTGATCTTATAATCTTATGGAACTCAACAACTTTTTATGATTGTTATTCAGAAATAATTTTATTTAATGATATGTATTTATGTATTTTAAATCAAATTATCAATGTGTAATAATGCAAATATATTTCAACCTAAAATCTATTTAAATTTAAGCAGTGAAAAAACTTAATCTTAGATAAATAAATAAGTAATCTTTAAGGATCAAATTTAAAATCACTGAAAATTGATTTTTTGTAGCATTAAATGTTTAAACTACTTGAAATTTTGCATCTATTCTAGAATTTTTATTTAAAAAGAATTTTACATGAATAATGTTCCCAAAGTTTTCAATTTAATAAATTTTAATTGAGAAAACCATACCACAAAGCAAATTGAACTATTAATATGTATATTTCATTTCATTAGGATATCCAAGAAAAATTTAAATGTTTGCATGTTGCAAACACTACCCTCTAAATATCTCTTTTTTGTTGAAAAAATACTGCAATAAATTTTCTTTTTTTTTTTTTAAGAAAATTGTTTAGAAGTTCCGCTAGGCTGTTTTAGATCTGCAAATCAATTTTCTTAGTTAACAATCTTTCCGAGTATAAATTAAGGGCTAAAACATTCTTTCACCCCAGAACCATATTTGTTTTTTATTTAAGAAAAAAACCTACATTTCATGAAAAAAAAATTTCACAGTCCCCGCCTGAAAGTTTGACTTTCGACGCCTGTTCAGCGTTTCGAAAGTGAACAATATCAGGCCTCTACTTTCTTCCCGCTACGTCATCACTTTTCTTCCCTAGGGAAGAAAATTAATTGGAGTTCTTTCATGAATTTGTCCGAGCTATGACGCCGGCGTCCAACAGAACTGTTACCAAAAGTTACTGATTACTAATTACTAACTACTAATTACCATAAATTTCATAAATTGTCATAAGTTTCGTAAATTTTCACAAAATTGATTAATTATGGTAATTTAAGAAATTTACAGAGATTTTGGAACTTTGATGAAGTCGGGAAGCAAAAATTATAAAAACTCAACACTGCACCAAAATCAAAACTAATTAACTAGCTTACGACCGTTTAACGTAATTTATATCTAAAAGTAAATAATTATATGGTTAAAATAAAGCACCGTAGGTATTTAGGACATTCCAAATTTTTTCTTCCCCTCAAATATAGTTAACTTTCTGTAAAACTGATAGGATGTCTTTTTTATGTTAACAAAAGCTTTCAAAAATATTTGGAAAACTAAAAAGGTAGGGTTTTCCTAAAAATAATCTTTTCATGTTTTTAAAATTCGACGAAAAAAAATGTTTTTGTCGAAAGCTCCAACTTTTTTTTCTTATATGTTGTTTACAGTTTCTCCTTATTATAAAAAAATACTATCTGTTTTATAGGGGCTTAACTATGTTTGAAACCAGCAAAAAAAATTTCTTTCAATACAATGTTTTTCCCTGTAAACAATGTAAAAGATCACAGAGGAGCAAGAGATATTTTTGGTAGAACTATTCAATGTGTACAATTTAATGCCAACATTTTTTTACCTTGTATGGGATGATAAAATTTTTCGTTATCTTTCGTTGTTTCTGAGCAAAAAGCAAAAATCGATTTTTCCAAAATATATATATTTTTTCATGTGAAGCAGTAGGTTACCAAGAACGAAGCTCACCATACATATTGTACATATTAAAGTGGTGTTTTTTGAGAGAATCTACTTTCGAAAATTTAAGAAAAACATCCGCCATATTCTCATTCTTAAAATTTTTTGGGATCAATTAAAAGAGCAAGAATTTCCACGCCGAATAAAATAAGAAAGTACTAAACCTTGTTCGGAAAGGACTGAATGTTCAAAAAACTTTCTTTTAATTTTTGAGAATTTGCAGGTAATCTTCAAATGATTTTAACAAATCCAAAAAATTTGTATTCAATCAAACCTCGAAATACGGTTTCCTTTATTTTTACCGTGGAATGACACATCCAAATACCAAATCATCCTGATACCTACTAAGTACCTATTAAGTAAAATAGTAAGATTATTAAAACACAAGAGTACAAAATAAATATAAAAATCAAAGATAGCAAACTCAGTTTATAATTGACTCGAAGCACTAATTGTAGTCTATAATTAAAAATAAAAAACATAAAATAAATACCCTTAATTATATGCTTGCTCGTTAAATTGCTAACATGTATTGTTTTTTTCAATGTCAAATTCAGATGACCGTGGCGCTATAACAGGAAACCTATTGTCGAGCCCTCATCGCATATAATTTGTAATCTGCAATGTATCGTTTTTCACCCAATCCATCCAATTGAGCGCCTACACGACTATTCATTGTGCAGATCGTGGAAAAAAGTATGAACTCGTTGATTGGCCGCCTACACTTTCGACTAAGTGGAATATAATCGACCTGCGAAGCATCGAAATTCCGTATAGTACGAATCCTAAATGGAAGAAAGATCGTTGCGTACTTATCGTATTACGCTTTAGTAAGCAATTCAAGGAGGGGAAAAAAAAAACAATTTAACTGTTACGCTTCTAGGCCCTCGTTACTTTTCCGCTTTATCGACTTGAGCTTTTATTATCGAATGTTTATCGCCCATTCTGAATTTCTATAGGGTTTTAAGGACATGATATTTTCATTTCGAAGAGAATCTAGTTTCCCGCAAACAAATAAAGGGCGAATAAAAATAAAATTCGCAATTTTATTAATTAAATGTTGTTTGCTTCTTATTTTAAAAGCTTACCATTTTGACGACATTACAAGACTCCAGAGACCAAAGTGTTCTAGAGATGAAATTTTAACTGAGATGATGAATCTTCACCAAGTGAAAATAATTTTTTTAAATTAGTTCAAATTTATTCCAAGTATAGATGAATTTTCAATCAAAAATATGAATGCTCAACCAAGAAAATTAATTTCCTACTACTAAAAAAGAAGAATTTTCAACGAAATAGTTGAATTTTTTACTAAAAAAATCAATTTTCAACTGAAAATGTTATAATTAAATTTTCTGTTAAAGAGATCATTTTTACAGAAAAAACAAATTTTCAATCAAATAATCAAATTTTCAACCCAAAAAGATGAATTTTCAAATTAAATGATGAATCATCAACAAAAAATAAGAATTTTCAATAAAGTACTTCAACTTTTAACCAAGTAGTTGAATTATCAATTAAAAAGGTTAATGTCCTTCAACAAAGTCAAATTTAAAACCAAGTACATAAGTTTTTGAACAAATAGTTGAATTTTCAGCTGAAAAAAAATCAATTTTCAGCCGAAAGTAGAATGGTTAAATTTCCAGTTGAAAAGATTAATTTTGAACCCAAAAAACGAATTTTCAATAAAATAGTTAAACTGCTGACCAAAAATATGAATTTTCAACTGTAATAATGAATTTTCATGGGAAAAAAAAGAATTTTAAATAATGTAGTAAAACTTTCAACAAAGTATAGTTGAACTTTCAACCAAAAAATATGCTTTTTCATCGAAAAATGTAATACGTATTTTACCGGCAACAGATTAATTTTGAACAAAATAATTGAATTTACAACCATAAATGATGAGTTTTCTACCTTAAGAGATGAATTTTCGACAAACTATTTGAGTTTTCAACCCAAGAAAATGAATTTTCAACGAAAGAGTTGAATTTTAAACCCGAATATATGAATTTGAAACAAACAAACAAATTTACCAAATAGTTTAATTTCAACCTAAAAAGATGAATTTTTACCCAAAAATCGAATAGTTAAATTTGCAGTTCAAAAAATTGATTTTCAACCGAAAGAAAACGAATTTTTCACAACATAGTTGAATTTTTAACGAAAGAGGTGGATTTTCGAATAATAGAATGAATTTTGAAGCATGTAGTTCAACTTTAAACCAAAAAGTTAAATTTTCAAGTAAAAAATATCGATTTACAGCTAAAAATGGAATTTTGCAATTTTCTACTACAAAAAATTAATATTCAACTTAAAAAAGAAGAATTTAAAAAAAAGTTCAAATTTCTGCAAAAAGATGAATTTTCAACTAAAATGATAAACACTTTAAAAATTGAATGAATTTTGAACCAAGTAACCATGTATTACTTTCAACCAAGTATATGTAGTGGAATTTTCGACCAAAAAATATGAATTCTCAATGAAAAATGTAAAAGCTTATATTTTAAAAAAAGAAGAATTTGTAACAATATACAATAGTATAATCCTCAATTAATTAATTATGAATTATTATTCGTTATTATTATTATTATTATTATATTATTATTATTCATTATATGAATTATTATTATGAATTATGACTAATTATGAACAAAAAGGTTCATTTTCAGCCAATAGAGATGAATTTTCAACCGAATAGTTGAATTATCAAAAAGAAAAAAATGTTTTTTCATCCAAACCGTTGCAGTTTTAACTAAATAGCTGGATTAAAAAAAAATTTCTTTTTTTATATGTGAATTGAGTTTCTAACAACAAAGTTAGTTTTAAACCAAAAAACATCAATTTTCAAAAAATAATTAAAAAGGATGAATTTTTAACCCAGAAGGACTAATTTTCTATTCAAAAGGACGAATGAACAAGACAAAAGTTAAATTTTTAACAACTAAGTCAATTCTTAACAAACAAAGATGAATTTTCAACGACAAATAAATAACTTTTCTACTAAAATAGATTCATTATTAACCCAAAAGTAAGGATTTTCTATCCACCAAGGCAAATGTACAACAAGACAGTTTTGTGTTTTCAAACAAAAAGGTGACTCTTAAACAAATTATTGAAGTTTAAACCAAAAAGGTTTATTTTTAAGCAAGAAAGATGAAGTTTTCAAAAAACAAAATTCTTCGCGATCAAGCCGTATCAAACAAATAGTTCAATTTTCAAACAAAAAAATTTCTTGCTCCAGGATACAGTTGAATTTTCACCAACGAAGTTAATTTCAAACCAAGAAAGATAAATTTTCAACCAAAAAATGACTTTTTTGTTGAACAAGATGAATTTTCAACAAAATAGGTGAATTCTCAACTAAATAATTAAATGGCCAACGAAAAAGTAGAATTTTTAACCGAAAGAGATCAATTCTTTACCAAAAATATAGTATTGAACTTTTCTATGACAAAGAATTAAGTTTCAACCAAAAATATTTGGATTTTATTATTGAGTTCTATCAACTCAGTTAGCATTTAAGCGCAAAAGATGAGAGAACGGAGAAGTTTCCTGAAAATTTAAGAAGAATTCTTTGAAAAAGGGGAAAAGAGGGGTATAGGCATATCTTTTTATTTATCTTGTCAAGTCATTTAAGTACCAACAAATGCAAAGAATGATGTATAAGATCATAAAAATATAATATATCAAGCCCTATAAAGGGTGTTTTTTGAAGCCTAGGGGTAGTATTTGTGATATAATTGAATCCATTTTTTCTAACGTATGGGATCATCACTTCTATCACGTGGCAAACAATTATTCTATTCACGAAAATTACCATTCATTATTCATCTTAATCATTCTGAAACTGTTTAAGGCCCCAGTACCACGGTTTAAAATTATTTTCAAAAGAAAAAAATGCATTTATTTTTTCACCAAATGGAACAAGTTTAAGGGGTGCGTCATACAAAAAATTGAGTTTTTTTAGGACACCCTATTGGACACTTTGAATTCAAATTGTGTTTTAATTAAAATGCTTCTATATAAATTCGATGAAAACTTGGTCTATCACGTGATTGTTTACGATTTAGGAATCACCCCTTTTACTAGAAAGTAATATTTTTAAGGAAAATTTGTGTCCGTTTCCTTAAAGATTCATTAATCGATTCTTTTTCGATAAACCTCATTTTAATTCGGGAAACTGGTACTCGAAATGAATGTTTCGAAATTGATACGTACAAACATTATTCAAAATGCACCGTTTCGAAGAATATTTCCAAGCTAGATATATAATGATTTACTTCCAAGAACAAATTTCGTGAGACAACATCAATTTCGACTCCATAACTTTTCGGAAAGTTTCCTTCAGTTTAATAAATGGATCAACTTATTATTAAAGTAGTTTGTTAGACTTTCTCATCTGTAGTTACTTGAAGTATCAGGAAATCTTATCTCAAATGTTCCTTTCTTTATAGACCTTGTTATAACAAAATATTAATTTAACTTAATTTTATATCCAAATTATGTAAAACTAAAAAAAGGTTCAACCTGCAAATGTAACTTTAAAATTTGATTCTCTCGTGTATTACTTTGAATTATTGCACAATGCGAGTTTGAATAATTCCACTCGAAGACATCCAGCATCAAAATTGTAAACGACGTGCAAGCTAAATTCGCCGAAATGCATTTGTCACGCTCAAAGGCTCGCATGTGGAGTCAAATCGCAGAAGGCAATCGTTTGTCAAAGGTATTTCCATTCCAAATTTAACACAGTATCCAATAGAGAGCAACAATCAGTCAGCAGGAATTTTATTCTCTTTTTTTCAGAGAGATAAATGTTTCTTTTTTTATATATCAGAAAAAACCATATAAATTTTTTGAAAGTTTTCAATACAAAAATTTTATTTAGACTTAGTGCTAATTAAATTATTCAACAAAAAAAATGTACGCGCGCAGCGCGCCACAGTGGGCGCCACCTTTTTTGGAAGAAAATCGGCCGACAGTACGATTCTCAACATATTTTGATATTTTTTGTTTAAATTATTCGTGATACAATTTATTTTTAAAAACTTTCAAATTTATTCAAACATGTCATAAATTAAAGTAATAACTAACTATAAATGTTAGAACAAGAATTTTTTTTTATAAAGTTTCGAACAAACTAATAAATAAAAGTCATTTTTTCGTGACTCGGAATGATTACCTATTTTAAATCCATACATTTCTACTTATATAAATCCAATAATAATAATAATAATAAATATATACTCAGGAAAGAATGGTCTTGAACCAAAAAAGATTTTTTCTTGGATATAGATAAAAAATCGTTTGAATTCAGTACATTTTGCTTGTTTCACTAAAATATTTGATTAACCCACCGAAATTTTTTGTTGAATCAACCAAATACACTATCTGCCAAAATAGTTGGTTAAGATAATCAAAACACGTGGTTAGATGAAGGGAATATTTTACTGTCCATATAATATCCACATTCTGTGATTAAAACAACAAAAATTTTGTTGATGCACCCAAATCGTTTTCTAAGTGCATATATTTTTATAAATTTAGGCTTTATTTTTTGCATGGAATTAACTTGAATGTCTTTTCAAATACTGGTTTTTGTTTTTTCTTGCAAAGTTACAAAAACGGTTAATTATATAAAGCATTTTTATAAACGAATGCACATTTTTACCATTTTTTCATGAAAATGCTTCATGTTTTGTGTGAAATTAACTCAAAATGTCTTGCCGAAGACTCCTTACTGTTATATTTTTCATAATGACGAAAACTGTGAGTTATATCAACAATTTGTATGAACCAATGCACATTTTTACAATTTTTTCATGAATACGCTTAATTTGTTTGTGTGGATTAAACACAAAATATGTCTTGCCAAGTACTCCTTGCTGTTATATTTTTCATAGTGATAAAAAATAGTAATTATATGAATAATTTTTATGAACGAATGAAAATTTTTACTATATTTTTATTACTAGATTGAATTTTATTGTGAAACCAACTCGGAATGTCTTTCCAAAGACTCCATGTTGTCATATTTTTCATAGTGATAATTTATAAAATATGACAGCAAGAAGTCTTTGGCAAGGCATTTCAAGTTGATTTGGCAAGAAAAATGTAGCCTATTCCTCAGATAATGGTTAAAATCTTTATTTATTTATAAACTTCTTCGTTTGATAAACAGCTTTTCATATTATGAAAAATATAACAATTAGTATTTGGCAAGGCGTTTCCAGTTCATTCCACATTTTGAGTTGATTCCGCAAAACTCTAACCCATTTTAAACAAAAATTAGCAAAATAAGAATTTGTTTATGAAAATTGCTTATACAATTACCAGTTTTTGTCATTATGACAAATATAATAGCAAGGAATCTTTTACAAAACATTTAAAGCTAATTGCGCAAAAGATAAAGAAGCCTATTAATAAAAACATTGTAAAAATGTACATTTATTTATAAAAATTTCTGAAATAATTGGTAAAGAACAGCTATTCTCAACAAAGTGTTGGTGCACATTGATATCTGTCATATTTAATACAAAATCTATAGATTTGAAATAGCTAATCATTACAAATAACGAAATAATTACTTTTCCATTATTTTGTTTCTAACATTACAAACTGGAAGATTAACGGTGATTTCTAAAAAAAAAAACTTAAAAATCATTTAAGAATTGTACTATCATGCGATTCTTTTTATTTCCTAACACTAAAAATATAAGCAATTTAAAAATCCATTATTAAACAAAGTTCTCTATATTAAGCGTTTTAACATGTTTTAAAGAAATAATTAATGACTCATAGTTTTTAATTTTCAAATAGATGCTCTCAAAACTGAAAAATTTCAGACTGAAATTTTAAAAGTTGGACACTTTCATCAGAAATGAGTTGAAATTGTCTTCTTTATAATTCAAATCGTTTAAGAATTAACAGTTTTATTTTGAATTCAAGAATCTCGAAATTGTATAATTTCAATTAAAATTTCGAAAAGAAGACAATTGCAAAACATTTAAAATTGAATATTCTCAGATTATAATTTTAAAAATTGGATCATTTATATTCCAAATAGAACAAAATTTCATTATTTCTAATTAAAAACACTCAAAGTTAAATAATTTAGTTGAAAACTTTTAAATTTGCATAATTTTTAAATCGAAGCAATTAAAATTAAAAATTGAAAATATTAAAGGTTTCAAAGTCAAAGCCTCTTAAATTCTAGATTTTCGATTGATAACAATAAAGAAATTTCTACTAGGGAATATTGAAGATTAAACTAAACCAAACTTCACTAAAAACTGAACAAATGTTTAATTACCAAGAATTTAGATACAAAAAGCTTTCTATACGCAAGCATTTTATAATTTCAATTATTCCAATTATAAAAGGGAAAAATCGAAAATCCCGCTTTTAACGTGAAAATTTAGAACAACTCCAAAATTTTAAACATTCAAAATTGAAGAAATTATACAGTCACAGATTAAATTGATAATAAAAAATATTTAAAATTTCAAGATTTCAAGCTTTTCAATTCAAAAATGTTTTTTTGTTGTTAAGTTTGAACAATTTCTAATAAAGAAGGCTTGAATTTGAGGAATTATTGTCTTAATTTTTCATTGTTTTGAATTTATTCTGAAGGCATTACATTCAAAATTGTTCAATCACAAATCCTTTAAACTGCAAACTTTGAAACTATCAAGTCTTTTAATTTGATGTTCTACGATTTCGAAGAAGTTAAGAGACAAGAGAGTTTTAAAAGTTAAAAATTGAAACAAAACAATTTAGAATATTTAAATCTAAATTTATTAACTTTGCAACTGATATCAAGGATTTCAATATGAAACTTTACAATATTGAAATATTTAATAGTGAAATTGTCATGACATTTTGAATATTTAAATTTGAAACTACAACATGGTGAAATTCGAAATTAGAAGTTTCCAAAAATGAAGACATTTCAAAGCAAATATTTTCGAATTGAAGCTTTTGAAGCAAAACAAAATTAGTTTCAAGGCCTTTATAATTAAACTGTTTTATAGGTGCGTATTAAAAACTATAATTTTGAATTGAAATTACAGAAATGGTAATGGTAATAAATATTTTATTACTAATTATTATATCATGTTTACAAATAATTATACGTACACTATACATTTTCAAGAATTTTAAATTGTAAATTTTTTATTTCTCACGGTCCACATAAAAATTTAATAAAAAATGAGCCAAAAACATCTTTCCAACTCAGAATTTATTAATTAAAAAACTCCTTTCTCCATTCTTTACTTACGTTTCGGTACAATTTCGTACCCTTCTCAAAATGTTTTAAAACCTAAATACAATAATATTTCAAGTTAGCAATATTTAACAGAAAAAATAAAAAGAATAATTAATGTAAATTTGTACCTGAGATAAGATTAATTTCGAAGAGTAAAACAAACGTCGAAAATGAACATGGAAACCAAAGTCAATTTTGAAGAATTCAAGTCGAAATTCAAGTCAAAAATTTAGAAAACATTAAAAATTGTTATAGAAGTATCAAAACAATTAAAGAGACTCTACTCACTTCAAAAACTACATTTCAAAATACAAAAAAAGAGATATTTATAATGGTTAGGAAAGACGAACAAAAATGGACAATATGGAGATACAATAAGACAGTATACGTAATGAGCGTTTACATAGATGAGTTTTCAATGAAACCACTGATGAGGAAACGCGCGAAACTGAATTTAAATTTAAATGTAAGAAAAAATTGTTTCACCTAAAAAATGAAAAATGAGACATAATTTTAAAATACTTTGATAAATCTGATTAATGTTGAGAATTTCAGTATGTAAGTTAACAGAAATATTGCGAAAATTGTTTATAAAAATGGACTCAATAATACGTCGGTGATAAGTATTTTTTCAGAAGTTAATATTTTAATATTTTTAGAACAAAAATCAAAATAATGACTCAATTTCCATGAATGTTGTGACAAACCTATGTTAAAATTCCCACCTTCACAATCTTTTTCGTGTTCAGCAATTCTAGTTTTTAATCTCCGGTCAGTTCCACCTGTATAAACTTTATTGCAACCTTTACATTTGATCAGATAAATAACGCCAGATAAATTTTTAATGGAATAACTGTCTTTATTTTTTAATAAATAATTACCTAGTGTATTTGTGTTTTTAAAATAAACATTAATATTATATTTTTGAAGTGAACTCCTTACCCGTTTAGATGAACGTTGAATGTAAGGCAAAGTAACATTTATTTTGAATTTATTGTAAGTGTCACACCATTAATTATTTTTCTTTATTTTACTACTATTGTTGTAAATCTCATGAGTACGTTCTGTAATAATGTCATTAACAAAATCAAGCGGATAGAGATTATGTATTAAGGTTGTTTTTAATTCATTTAGATTTTCTTTTCTAAATTGTATATCACTTCATTTGACACATCTGTCTACTAAAACTTCAATTAAACCAATTTTATGACCAAATAAATTATAAAAATTATAGTTTAAATATCTGCCAGACCGAGAAGGTTTTTTATACCATTTGTTAAGTAAATCAATATTTGGAGTTTTAGTGATTTGTAGATCAAGATAGTTAATAACGTTAATAATTTCACGTTCATGAGTAAATTTTATACAATCTTCAATGCTATTAAACACATTTAAGAAAGCTTCAGTCTTGTCAGTCGGAACAATAGCTAAAATGTCGTCTGCACACCTTTTGTATAAAATAGGTTGCCCTATGGGTTCACCTTCATACCCAGTTGTTTCTGATTTAGTTTTACAAGATGTTGAAAAAAGAGCTCTAAAATCATTAGATTACACATTTTAAGGTACAATTCATTCAAATTGTGTCTCTCCTCACAATACTCTAGTATTGTAAACTTTTTTTTGAACTGCAAAGAATATCTGGTCACCCAACTATTGTTTCACGAATTCAATTTGATGTGGGAAAAGATTTTAGTTCCATCAAATTGAGTAAGGGAAAAATAGTTTCCACGAATTCCCAAACTCCATGACCATGAATCAAGCTCCAACTTGTAACCTGATTCTTTTTTTGTTTGTTCACCAATCAATGAACCGAAATAATGATTAAAACCAGTGACTATAATCCGATTCGACTCAGCGCGTTCGAATTTCGAATTTTTTGACCTGACTCAAGCAGTGATCGAATTAAAAATATCTGAATCGAAACAGCGCTCGAGGAATGAGTTGCATTTTCCGAACCGACTCACGTATTGAGTCGATTCGGATTGTTTAGATTCGATCACAGCTTGAGTCAGTTCGAAAAATTCTGCACATGACTAACCTACTGAGTCGATTAGGATTTTTTCCACTCGTTACTGCCGGAAAATTCTACTCACGACTCATGCGCTAAGATGGTTCATATTTTTTCGATTCTTTCACAGGTTAAGTCGGTTCGGAAAATTCGACTTTCGAACACATTGAGATGTCGGTTCTGAGATTAGTCGAATTATTTTGCAAAAAATTAAATAATAAACTTTGGTAATCTCATATTTATAAATCGTAAGATTTTCACTCGAAAAATCTCTTTTATCAATTACTCAGTCTTTTATAAATCTCAATAACCGTAACCGAGTTCCAAGCCTTCATGACCTTGGTTCAAACTTCAACTCTCTTCCTGGTACCTGATTTGGTCCCCATTTATCCAACAATTAAGAAACCGTGGGTGACTTAATTACACAAATTCCCTCTATTTTATATTGCAAAAAGGCTCCTTTAGTGCCTCCACCTAAGGCCTAAGGTCAATCATGGATCATCAAGCGGTATAAAAGGATCGGAGAGCATCGATCACACGATCAGTGTAGCAAGACGACAAATGCGCGTCGCACGATCCGATCGTCGTGCCATAATAACTCGGGCCGATCCCAAGGGTATAAAAGATGTCCCAACCGGAACCGAGCCTCAGTGTGTCATACGAAAAGGACATGTCAACTTCGAAGAGCAGCTCACTTCTTCGTCTCAACCAGGAAGGTCGTGGGACCAGCGATTGGCAGGACCACGACACCGACTCGGAGATCAGCGACAACGAGTTCCTGACAAAGGGCGCCTTCCTGCTGACGCCCAGCCACGATCTCAGCATGGAGAAGGCGGCGACCATTTGCGAGAAAATGAACTTCCGGTGAGAGAATTTCTTCGCGGCAGTGCGGAATCTGAACCACCATCGTCATCCCTCATCCCCCGGTCCATTCACCATCACCATTCATCATCTTCTCTCTTTATCAATTTCTCTCTGGTTGTCTTCTCCATTTCTTATACCAATTCACTCATTCATCTCTTCTTTGATGTCCCAGAAATCTTACCCCATCTCTCTTTATCTCTATCGCCTACTCTTTTTCCGCGCATAAGTGGTCCCACTTTCTCGAGAATCGTTTTCCGAACTGGCTACCGCTACCAAAGATACGATGTGAGGCTCTGGAATTGAGGGAAAGATAAGGGGGTTCGAGATTGCAGTTGCGTGGTAAAATTCTTCCGTTTCTCGTGAACCATTTTTTTGAGGCCATCACAGTGTGCTAAACAGCACTTTTTTGGACAAAAATCACCATGGTGGGTCTGAACCAAGTTTAAATGAAGGTTCCAAGTGAATGGGATTTTGAAATTTTTTATGATAATATGGCATCTTAAGAACGTTTTAAGATTAAAATTAAAATAATCGCTCGGACCCTTTTTGAAAAAAGTCGATTTTTGCATTTAATTACTAATTAATGAAGCAATTTTTGATTATAGGGCCAATATTGGTTCACATTTTTTTAATTCGATCTTTGTTGTTGGGTGTGGTATTCTCTCAACTCACGAATATACCAAGATGAATGTTAAAATTATCGGGATGGTGTTTTTCGAAAAAACTTGATTTTTGTATTTCATTCCTAAAAAATGGAGAACGTTTTATAGGAGTATATGGTAAATATTTCATAACATTTTTTAAATACATTTATCATTGAATGTAAATGTCTGCAACTGAAAGAATATTTTAAGATGAAAATAAAAATATTCAATATTATCGGCACATTTTTGATAACACAATAATATTGAATGAAAAAATCAATTGAAAAAATTTTAGCCAATATTTACCATATAACCTTATCATAATTGTTTCATTCCTTAGTAATTAGATACAAAAATCGGCTTTTTCCAAAAGCACCCGACCTATTATTTTCATTTTTTCCGTGATTGGAATGCTTACTTATTGAAATTTATAGTGTTTGTATAAAATATGAGTGAAATTGATGTAAGTTCACGATTAGTTAAAATAGTTAATCTTTTGCGATTTTTTAAACAATCCTCGAAAACAAATACATAGTTTGACAATGTCTGAATGAATAGGCTCATTTTTCAGAAAATAAACTAAAAACGTCTTTTTAATGACTCCTTCTTGACATGTTTTGTAATTTTACAAAAAAATTAACTCATTGAGACAATTATCATAAACAAATATCGATTTGCACCATTATTTCATAAATAACCCTAATTCTTTATACAGATTCGATAATCAATATCTTACCAGAGACTTTTTGTTGTCATATTTTTTAAATTGACAGCAAGTTTTAATTATTTGAACAATTTTCATTTAAAAAATACCAATTTTTACATCTTTTCCATAAATAGGACCAATTCAATGTTATGAAAAAAGGTGTTTTTTGGTCCACTGTGCGACAGACCATGTTTATTAGGCCGATGCAATTTCTAACTTTTTTTTCTGATCGAATTTCAATACCCTGCAAAAGTTGCGCACTGATATCACTTACACCTACAATTTTTTTCCCAATGGGACAATATCTTTCGTTCATTTTTAGGATTATACATTTCTTTAAATTTCCCTATTGGCTCAAAGAATATGACAAATTTTTTGTATATCCAGTTTTTTTCTAGAAAACAGAGATGAAGAATTATAATTTTTGAAAAATTTGGTTTAATTGAAAATTATATTTTTGAGCAAAATATTGAGATGCAGCACTATTAAACAAAAAATTTATTTGAGATATGGATGCCAAAAGAATTACTTAGCATCGCTAAATAATATTCAGAAATATAAATAAATTAAAAGCTCGTCAAGTTTTGTATGAAACAATACATTTACTACTTATTATAGACTTTAATATCTTTATAGTTATGAATACTGTGAAAACACTATTTGAAAACATATTTTAAAAATGAATATAAATAAATACTAATTGGAACTTTTTTACCAACCATAATAAAAGTCTATTTTTTATTTAATAATGTTGCATCCCAATATTTGATGGTGTTTTTCCCCCTGGTTTCTTTCGAGATAGATTTCACTTTTTTATTGTATATTTTTTCTCATTTAATTCAAAGATCTCTTGAATTCTTTCAAATTCTTGAAAGTTTTTAATTTGTCGAATTTTTTGAAAAAAGGAAAGAAATTTCGCGCTTTCAAGAAAATGTTTTGGACAATATTAGCCTCATTTTGAATCGTGAATTTAATTGTTTTGAGTCATTTCGTAGAAACTAATTCTTGGCCATATTTTTTACATAGCCTCAACCAGGGTAATTATGGGTCACCGGGGCAAGTATGGATCACGGTATTACTCCGTAGAATTTATTTTTTTATGATATAATGTTACTTTATGTCCTAACAATATTGTTTTTTAAATCTATCAAATGTCCCATTATAAAATAATATAGTTTCACTGAATTATAGAGGATGAAAGTTGATCCATATTTACCCCGCATGAGCCAGAATGGGGGGTTGATGGTCATTTACTTTTTCTTCTAATAATTAACATTTTAGTATATCTAGACATGTAGATATCATCGATACAATTTCATTGCTACCATATAAACTGTTATCGTGTTTATTCAATCCTTTTTAATTTTTTATCAATAACAATGGCATAAACATTACACAATTTATATGGCACCAATAAATTTGTATCGAAAACATTTACAAATCAAGAGAAAAAATTAGTAAAAACATTAAAATTAAACAGAGAAGAAAAAGTCAATTGTGCCCGAAAATGTCTCTCAAACTTATTTCTATACAATTGCACAATATCAATAAATCTAATAAAAAAATGAGGCTAATATTCCCCTAGACGTTTTTTGGTAAGCATGAAAATAGCGAAGATGTTTACAGTTTAACCATTGATCTCGAATAGGAAGTTTTTTTTTCTTTTTAATAGATTCATAAATTCCAAGAGCATATTGCATTTTTTCCAGCTGTACGGTTTTTGAGCCAGCCTAGTTCAAAAAGTTTAATTTTCCATGTCAATAACTTTTCAACCCTTTTCTTTTAGTTACAAAAGCGCAATAGATTTCTTTGAATTTTTTTAACAAGTTGTACTGGTATTGAAAAGTTAACAAAATTTTGCAAATTTTGCAAATTTAGTCTATCGGTGCATAAATCGTAGAAAATTTTTTTATGTACTATTTTACGTAGCAATCAACATTGATGTTTAAAAACTTGGATGGTGAAGCCTCGTGAAACCTCTTCAACTTAAAATAACATAAACAATTATTTTGCTTTACTTCAAAAAAAGTTTCTACCTCTGTCATAAAAGTTTCAAAATCACTCAAACTGGCAAAGTTGACCAAAATCAAAAGTAAAAAATATTTCTTCTTTAAACAATAAAATGATGGCACATTATTCTTATTTAAATGGAATAAGTTTCAAGTACAAACTTTTTAACCTTTCAAAAATCAATGTTTTGTCCATCAAAAAAGAAATCATGCAAAGAAAAACTTATATCTTCTCTAAAACTTTTGTCCACTTTTTTTAAATCCAGAAAGTTACTGTCACTAAAATGAAAAAAATGGATGGGTTCCACTTTTGAAAATTGATCTTTTCATTTTTATGCATCGCCCACCTGAGGATACTGAAAGTTTTGCCAGAAAGTTTTTCAAACATTTATTTATGAAATGATGGGGATTTTATTTTAATTTGTATATTTTTTGAACTAATTTAGATATTTATTGTTACTTTTTTATTCTCTCCAGGGGTTTCACGCCGTTTCAGAATCCGTCGTAAAACTTAGAATAAGTTGAAAATTGATAAAATGGCTGAGTTATTCCTGAAAATAGAACTTCTAATTTTTCAAAAAATATGCTAGATTCGAAAAAAGGTTGCAAAGTATAGTTTTTTTTTATATTGCACCGTTTTCGAAATTTATGCACATATATGTATTTTTTCAAAAACTTACAATTTTCGCTGTCTGTCTCATTGAAAATGTTTAAAGTATCGTTTTTTACGATAAGAATAACAAATTTTTTTATTACACCCTTATTATTGTATGTTCTGGGTATCGTCCTTTCTTTAGATATTATAATTTAAAGGAAAATATTGAATTATTCAATTAAAACGTGCAACTCTAGAACAATGTCGGTTTCATTGTTCTTTTAACTTTTACTAACGTGAATTTGTATTCTTCAACATAAATTGATTCTGATAAAATTTAGAAACCATAATTATTTTCATGGAGCTATCTATTCAGGGAACATTCATAATACAATTATTAATTTTTGAAGAGATATTCCAGTAGACGCAATAAGTTATTATTCATGAGAATCTAAATAATAGCAACTTTGTTGTTAATTAATCTGGTTGTTTTTGATAGCAATGATTAAAATTGATCTAAAACTCTGTTTGACTGTCTGAAATAGTTGCAAGGCAATTACAAAGTTAGTACAAAGTGCTCAGGATGTTGCATTCAACCCTTGAAGTACTAAGTCGTTCTGGCATGAAATTCCAAACTGCTATTTCGAACAGATGCTTGGCTTCAAGATTAAATTATTAAAAAAATATATAAAATACTAAAAATAAAGTGACCAAAAGATTTTTATTCACACTCTTATTCATTGCAAGTTTAAATTTTAATCATAAGAGAACAAGTGTATTAGGGTGCCCAATAAAAATTTTAATGTTAAAATTTTGCAAACGCTCCCATGTAAGGTTCTTCCTTTTGGTGAAAAATTTTGCCATAAATTTTCTTTTATTTTTAAAAAATTGTTCAGAAGTTCAGCTACGCCGTTTTGTGTCTGAAAATAAGTTTTTTTAGTTTTCGATTAAAAAAAAATACAAATTTAGGATCAAAAAATTCTTTCACCCCTAGAAGATATTTGTTATTTATTGGAGAATAAGCTTCAAATTTCATCAGACAAAGAATTGTTTGTTAAGTTATTATCAGAACTTCATTGAATTATTTTGAACTCAACCTGCATTTTTCTGAACTCCCTCGAACTCCCCTGAATTTAATAGTTCGTTTTTGGATTTTTCATTTCTTAATTTACCCTGAAGAGTTTTAGGTTCATCTGGAATTCTTGTTAATTTCATTAGATTTCTGTACGCTCTTATTTACCTGACTTCAATTAAATTATTTTCAATTCACCTGGCAGTTGTTTAAATGCATCTTGAATTCGTATGAATTTCATCCAATTCTGTTGAATTTACTTCAATTCCTCCAAATTTCTATTCTGTTTAACTAAGAACAATGGAATATTTTGGATTTAAAATTTTATTCGCAAGTTATTTGAATTCGTTTGGAATTCACCCTGAATTCTTATTAATTTATCCATATTTATTTTTAATTCTTCTAAATTTACTTAAATTCTTATACACTTACTCAATTCTACTCAATTTAATGAATTTCTTCAAGTTTTTTTATCCTTGAATCTTTTAAACTCACCTAGAATTCTTCGGCATTTCATCGTTTCTTTTAATATTTATTTATTTCATTTCATCATTCAATTTATCGTGAATTCCCTGGTATTTTTGTTAAATTCAGTCGAAACCTAATAAATTCAATGAATTTTGTTAATATTTTTTATTTGTTCACAATCCAGTCTTTTTGAAATTCACTTCGGATTTTTATGGATTTCATCGAATTATTCTGAGTTTTCAAATATTATTACTCTAAATTCACTCGAATTATATTAATATCAGTTTTACATTCTCACCTCAATGAGAAGGTATTGTTTTTATGTGAAAAATGACTTTCACGGATTCAATCAAATGTCGACGTTTCGAGACCCCCTGAGTCAGAAAGAACGGTTTTTACGAAGGCGTCTGTCTGTCTGTCCGTCTGTCTGTCTGTAGTCTGTAGTATCGTGTAGGCACGATAACTTTCGAAAGATTGATCAGTTAAAACAATGCAGGACAGGCTGCGAAGATTACAAACGCTAGCATTTAGGGGTTTGACTGGAGCAATGAGGACTACGCACAGAGCGGCGATTGGATTCATGCTCTGTGAGGAACCCTTACATGTTGCGATAACCGCTAGAGTGGCACACGCGATGAGCCGCCTGGCAAGAGCAAATAGATGGACTCGGGGGACTAGACACACTAGGCTCCCGAGTGGTATCAGCTCATTGCCAATTCTACAGATGAGGCAAGCTAAAATAACAAAACGCTTCAACTTTGCCAAAGCTTTCCGCGTCTGTATCCCAAGCAGGTATCTGTGGAAAGTAAATGGTAACCCGCTCCTCCAAGGGGAAGTCTGGTACACAGATGGCTCCAGGGGTGAGGGAGGGCCAGGAGCAGGAACTTATGACAGCAAGAGAGGGAAGACAGATTACGATATGTTCGGACAGCCAAGCGACACTAACTGCAATAGGGAAACCAGACATAACATCAGAACTGGTTTGACCAGCTGGCAAAACGCGGCGCAGCAAGTGAATACATAGGACCAGAACCGTTACTGGGAATAGCGTATTGCTGTATCGGTTTGGCCATTAAAAGATGGATCCGAACAAAACACCGGGAATACTGGGAACAAATCCAGGGTTGCCGTCAGGCGAAATCCATCATGGGTTATACCCATAGGATGGACAGAGCCAGGGAAATCCTGTGTTTACCCAAGAAAGATGTAAGGACAGTGGTACAGATCCTAACTGGGCATAACCACTTTAACTATCATATGCACAAAATGGGGAATAAACCCACGACTGAGTACAGAAGATGCGGCAGGGATGATGAAACATTCCTGCATGTACTATGCCAGTGCCCGGCATTAGCTGGGCTCAGGCAACAGATCCTCGGGGCCCATTTTATGAGACCAGAGGAAATTACAACACGATCAGTAGTCGACATATTAGGCTTCATCAAGAGGTCTGGGGTCAACTGCTGAGAGCGAATAAGTACGGGTGTGGCACAATAGGCTTTATAGCTTGAGCGCCAGGGGAGCTCTCCAAGGGCTCCTCGCCCGTTTTATAACTAACTACCTAAAAAGACTTTATAACAACATAGTTGCATTTTCAACAAAATAATTAAATTTTCAACCAAATAATAGAGATTTTAACCAAACGAGATGAATTCCCTCAAACTGGTGACGTAGTTTATGGAAAGTACCGCCAGGCCACTTTTTTTTAGGACTACACCACTGATTATCACAATAAAAGTATTTTTTGTAAATATAAATATTCACTTCTGACTTACTTTTGTAAAGGATCACTATCTGTTGATTTTTCAAGCAATGATCTCGCAACCGGTGTTTCCGTACATGCTTCACATCTTTCAATTCGAGCAATTACTTTGGTCTTCTTCTTCAACGGCGAATTGAAATTGTCGGAATCGCTTTCACTATCACTATCAGCCATTTGTACTATAAGTATTTGGGATATCGAAGAGGAGTCTTTAGAGAAATTGAGGGTCCGGATCGAGAAACTCGCCCAGCGCTCGAGATCGGGTGAAATTATTCTCCTAACGTCTCGTTGGACGGAAATTTTATGTCACAAATTTTTGTTTTAATACAGGCTTGTAGAGATGGAACTTTCTTCTATTTTATGCTTTTTAATCGGATAAGGGAAACTACCCTAACTAGATAGGAAAAAATTCAACTGCACTTAACTGTATCAGTTTCCACAAATAAAGAAAAAAATTCTTCTTGAAATTAATCTTACAGATTCAATTTAATATTCTTATAAAAAAATGATCACGAAATCAGTCAATTATCTGTATTAAACATTTTTATTAGACCTGGTCAAGGGTACGATTTTCACACCTCTGTCCATCAATAGATAATCGTTTATGATTTTGCTCCTGGGCATGACAAAATACTTAATTCTTGATAATTATAATTTATCATTAGTGTACTTACAATTAAAAGCAGGTAATTCAGTAAATAATAGTTGAAACCATGATTATTTTACAAAAATCACAAAAGCATAAATTATTGACATTTTTTTTACATACCTTAATCCTAAAACTGATATCTTTTTCGATAGACTCCTTAAAACACAACTAAAATTTACGTGCTTTTTAATAACTAATAATTTACACCATTTTCTTAGTTTATTATTTACAATAACTTAAATTTAAAATCTTCACGAATCAAAATCAACAAACAAACTGTTGGAAAATGTAATGTCCAATAAAAAGTCCTCAAATATTTATAAATAATAAAGAAAGAATGCTTCGTATCAATATTGTTCATCAAACTTTAAGCTTTGATTCTAATGTATAAACATGTCATAAAAATGTTTCATTAAGGTAAAAAATATAAATAAATTAGAGGCGAAAATTTTGTTTTCAGGTTAAAAATTAATTTTTTTCTCTCACACATCAATCAATAATAAAATTTCATTAACCATTATCTACTGTGGGGTGGTTTCCCTTCAGTATTTTCAATAATAAGCATGAAAATCTGAAAAAATTGTGTCCCCGAATTCAATTACTTTTTAAGAAATAAATCGTCATTATTAAAAATACTCATCCACCGAGACGTTTGAACAATAATTTCACCCGATCTCGAGCGCTGGGCGAGTTTCTGGATCCACATCCTTAATTGCGAATGGCCGTACAAAAAAAAAGGGAGATGCGATTAGATAGCGAAGGTTTTATACTTTTAAGATTATTTATTTTAATTTTCATAATTATAATTATACTTGTAAACTTTACTTCAAAATATGAATTTTAAACTAAAATGATGAACCTTTAACTGGAATATGATAATTTTCAACCAAGAGGTTAATTAACCACCTAAAAAGACAATTTTCAACAAAATAAGTGAATTTTCAACGAAATAGTTGAATTTCCAACTAAAAAAGACCAATTTTTAACCAAATAGTTGCATTTTAAACTTAAAAATATCAATATTTTCAACCAAGAATGGAATAGTTAAATTTTCAGTCGAAAAAATTAATTTTACACCAAATAGATAAATTTTCAACTAAAATGATGAATCATTAAGTGGAATTGTTGAATTTTAAACAAAAAACGATGAATTTTCAACTAAAATGATCAATCTTTAAGTGGAATAGTTGAATTTTCAAACAAACGAAAAATTAATTTTTTACCAAAAAAGACGATTTTCACCCAAATTAATGAATTTCCAACGAAATAGTTGAATTTTCAACTAAAAAAGACAAATTTCTAACGAAATAGTTTAATTTCGAACATAAAAATATCAATTTCAACCAAAAATGGAATAGTTAAATTTTCAGTCGAAAATCATTCAATTTCCACCAAATTGATTAATTTTCTATTGGAATTGTTGAATATTAAACAAACATGTTTTTTCAACTAAAATGATAGAATTTTCAAACAAAACGAAAAATTTATTTTTTTACCAAAAAATAAGATTTTCAACCAAATTAATGAATTTTCATCGAAATAGTTGAATTCTTAACTAAAATAGACCAATTTTCAACCAAATAGATTAATTTTGAACATAAAAAGATCAATTTTCCACCAAAAATCGAATAGTTGAATTTTCAGTCGAAAAAAATTAATTTTCCACCAAACTGATGAATTTTCAACTGAACTTGTTGAATTTAAAACAAAAAAAATTAATTTTCAACTAAAATTATCAATCTTTAACTGAAATGGTTGAATTTTCGACCAAAAAGATTAATTTTCTACAAAAAAAGACATTTTTCAATCGAAGAAATGAATTTTCAACCAAATAGTTGAATTTGAAACTAAAAAATATCAATTTTTAACCAAAAACAGAATAGTGAAATTGTCAGTTGAAAAAATTAGTTTTCCACCAAACTGATGAATTTTAAACTAAAATGATTAATCTTTAACTGCAATAGTTGAATTTTTAATAAAAAAAGACCAATTTTTAACCAAATAGTTTAATTTTGAACATAAAAAGATCAATTGCAACAAAAAATGGAATAGTTAAATCTTCAGTCGAAAAACATTCAATTTCCACCAAATTGATGAATTTTCTATTGGAATTATTTAATTTTAAAGAAACATGATTTTTCAACAAAAATGATAAAATTTTCAAACAAAACGAAAAATTTATTTTTTGCCAAAAAATACGATTTTCAACCAAATTAATTAATTTTGAACGAAATAGTTGCATGTTTAAATAAAATAGACCAATTTTTAACCAAATAGATTAATTTTGAACATAAAATGATGCATTTTTAACAAAAAGTGGAATAGTTCAATTTTCAGTCGAAAAAAAATAATTTACACCAAACTGATGAATTTTGAACTGAACTTGTTGAATTTAAAACAAACAAAAATTAATTTTCAACTAAAATTATCAATCTTTAACTGAAATGGTCGAATTTTCGACCAAAAAGATTAATTGTCTGCAAAAAAATACATTTTTCAATCGAAGAAATGAATTTTCGACCAAATAGTTGAATTTTGAACTAAAAATATCAATTTTCAACCAAAAATAGAATAGTGAAATTGTCAGTTGAAAAATTAGTTTTCCAACAAACTGGTGAATTTTAAACTAAAATGTTTAATCTTTAACTGCAATAGTTGAATTTTAAACAAAAAAGATGAATTTTCAACCAAAAGATTACTTTTCTACCAAAAGACGATTTTTAACAAATGAAATTAATTTTCAACTAAAAAAGATACATTTACAATCAAATAGTTGAATTTTGAACTAAAAAATATCAGTTATCAACCAAAAATGGAAAAGTTAACATTTCAGTTGAAAAAATTAATTTTCTCCCAAAAAGATGAATTTTCAAATTGAATGATAAATATTCTACTGGAATAGTTGGATTTTAAAGAAAAAACGATTAAAATTTAACTAAAACGATGAACCTTTAACCGTAAAAGTGGAATTTTCAGCAAAAAGATTAATTTTCAACGAAATAGTTGAATTTGCAAATAAAAAGACCAATTTTAAAACAAATAGTTGAATTTTGAACTAAAAAATATCAATTATCAACCACAAATAGGATAGTTAAATTTCCAGTTACAAAAAAATTAATTTTCAACCAAACTCATCAATTTTCAACCAAAAATGGAATAGTTGAATTTTCAGTCCAAAAAAATTAATTTTCCACCAAACTGATGAATTTTTAACTGGAATTGTTGAATTTAAAACAAACAAAATAATTTTAAACTAAAATTATCCATCTTTAACTGAAATAGTTGAATTTTCGCCTGAAAAGATTGATTTTCTACAAAAGAAGAAATTTTTCAATAAAAGAAATGAATTTTCAACGAAATACTTGAATTTTGACCTAAAGAAAAACAACCAATTTTCAACCAAATAGTTGAATTTTGAACTAAAACATCAATTTTCAACCAAAAATCGAATAGTAAAATTGTCAGTTGAAAAAATTAGTTTTCCACCAAACTGATGAATTTTAAACTAAAATTATTTATCTTTAACTACAATAGTTGAATTTTAAACAAAAAAGATGAATTTTCAACCAAAAATTAGTTTTCTACCAAAAGGCGATTTTTAACAAATGAAATTAATTTTGAACTAAAAAAGATCGATTTTCAAACAAATAGTTGAATTTTGAACTAAAAAATATCAATTATCAACCAGAAACGGAATAGTTAAAATTTCAATTGAAAAAATTAATTTTTAACTAAACAGTTGCATTAACAACCAAACAGATGAACTTTCCAGCAAAAAAGACAAGTTTTCCAAAAAATAGATAAAGATTTAACAAAATAGTACAAGTTTCAAGCCAAAATGACGAATTTTTGTAATGACAGTTGAATTTTTAACAAAAAAAGTAACTTTTCAACCAAGAAAGATAAATTTTCAACCGAGAAGGTTGACTTTTTTACCATGAAAGATTAATTTTCAATTGAAAAAGATGAATTTCTAACCAAATAGTTGAATTTTCAGCATACAAAGATATATTTTCAATCAAATGATTGAATTTTCAAACAAAAAAGACACTTTTTAATAAAATACATGAATTTTCAACGAAATAGTTTTATTTTCAGTAGAAAAAATTAATTTTCCACCAAACTGATGAATTTTCAACTAAAATAACGCATTTTAAACTGGAATAGTTGAATAAAAAAAGAAACGAGGAATTTTCAACTAAAACGATCAGTCTGTAACTGGAATAGTTGAATTTTGGAACAAGAAAAAAATTAATTTTTTACCAAAAAAGACGACTTTCAAGAAAATTAATGAATTTTCAACTAAAAAAGATGAATTTTTACCAAATAGTTAAATTCTCAACTTTAAACGATCAATTTTCAACCAAAAATGGAATAGTGAAATTATCAGTTAAAAAAACAAATTTTCAACCAAACTGATGAATTTTCAACTAAAATGATGAATTTTCAACAAACAAGAATAATTTTCTACCAAAAAAGACGCCTTTTTAATCAAATGTATGAATTTCCTACCAAATATTTGAATTTTCAACAAAAAACATTAGTTTTTACCCAAAAAGACGACTTTTTAACAAAATACACGAATTTCCTACTAAATAGTTGAATTTTCAACTTATAAAATATACAGGATAAAGTTTCAACCAAAAATTGAATAGTTAAACTTTTAGATAAAAACTGTGATAAAAAAAAGGAACTTTGAAAAAAAAAACGAATTTTCAACAACATTGTTAAGTTTTCAACCAAAAAGATGAATTCCCGACCAAAAAGATTAATGTTCTGCAAAAAACGAATCTTGAGCAAAATACATGAATTTTCAACAAAATTATTTAATTTTAAAGCGAAAAAGACGAATTATCTACAAAAAAGTTGAATTTTCAAGTGAAAAATATATTTTTTTTCTACTAAAATGTTTAATTTTCTACCAAATTGTTGATTTTTTAAGCCAAAAAAATGAATTTAAACAAAAAACAGTCGAATTTTTAACAAATAGTTGAATTTTGAACTAAAAATATCAATTTTCAACCAAAAATAGAATAGTGAAGTTGTTAGTTGCAAAAATTAGTTTTCCACCAAACTGATGAATTTTAAAATAAAATAATTAATCTTTAACTGCAATAGTTGAATTTTAAACAAAAAAGATGAATTTTCAACCAAAAAATTACTTTTCTACCAATAGACGATTTAAAAAAAATGAAATTAATTTTCAACTAAAAAGATACATTTACAATCAAATAGTTGAATTTTTAATTAAAAAATATCAGTTATCAACCAAAAATGGAAAAGTTAAAATTTCAGTTGAAAAAAATAACTTTCTCCCAAAAAGATAAATTTTCAACTTAAATTATGAATCTTCTACTGGAACAGTTGAATTAAAAAAAAAACGATTAAGATTTAACTAAAACGATGAATCTTTAACCATAATTGTGGATTTTTAAACAAAAAGACTAATTTTCAACGAAATAGTTGAATTTACAACTAAAAAAGACCAATTTTTAAACAAATAGTTGAATTTTGAACTAAAAAATATCAATTATCAACCACAAATAGAACAGTTAAATTTCCAATCGAAAAAATTAATTTTCAACCAAACTGATGAATTTTAAACCAAAAATGGAATAGTTAAATTTTCAGTTAAAAAAAATTAATTTTTCAGCAAACTGATGAATTTTAAACTAAAATGCTATTAAACTAAAATGATGAATCTGTAACTGGAACATTTGAATTTTTGAACGAAGAAAATTAATTTCTATAAAAACCCCGAATTTTTAGCAAAATACATGAATTTTCAAATGAAAAAAACAGATAGTCAACCAAAAATTAAACAGTCAAGTTATCACATAAAAACATTAATTTTGAACTGAAGAGATGAATTTTCAACTAAAATGATGGAATATTCAACTGAAATAAATACATTTTCAGTAAAAAAAAATTTATTAACCAAACACAGACTAATATTCAAAAAAATAGTTACATTTTCAAACAAAATTATGAATTTTCAATAAAAACGAAGAATCTTTAATTCGAATAATTGAATTTTCCACCAAAAATATACATTTTCAACCAGTAAGATTAATTTCTACCAAAAAAGACGAATTTTCATCTAAAAAAGATCAATTGTCAACCAAAAATTGAATAATTAAATTTGCAGGTAAAAAAATTAATGTTCAACCAAAGAGACACGCGAGGCAGAAATCATTTTTAAACCTCCTTCAACATTTGTTTCAGAATTAAGGTTTCAACTAGACCCACCTATACTTTCGAGGACATCTAATTCTTCTTCGCCAAGGAATTTTTGATCTCGCAGTCCCTTTATAAAAGAAGTTAATGTCACGATTCGTCTCTCCTTTCGCCTCAGCGTTTGTTGTAACATTTTTATTCGATGAGAAAATTTCAATTGCTGATTTACCAGTTCCTTCCGCAAGGTTGTTCTTACTGGTGAATTAAAAATTCTTTCAGGTGAGACGCATGTTCCAAAATCTCTATGAGGTCTCCTTTTCCTTGGAGTCGAACATAATTCCGTTGAGGAGGAATCATCCGTTTCTGAAGAATAATGTACGATTATTTAAAAAGCAATGCTAAAATAAAAATCATTTAGAACTTATTAAATGGAGATAGTAACTTACGTGTAGACATTTCCCTCGTAAATGTAGGATTATTACCTGCTTCTGTAAAGTATTATTTAAAGAAAATTAAGTATTTTTATTTTTACTAGGAAGATTAAATAAATTTAATAAATTTAACTTAAAAAATTGTTATTTTTGTTCAGTATTCTGTCAATGGACAGCTTTTTATAATTGTTCATATTAAATCAAATAACATTTCACAGGGTGTCTACTCAAATCCTGGAAAAAAATTCCCTGACAATTCCAGGCTTTTTTCAGGTATAATTTGTCATACAATATTTTTAAAAAATCGACTCGGAATATGTATACAGTTTTGCGAGTTTATTATAAAAATTTTTGTTTTCATTTTCTCGAAATTTAATTAATATTACAAAATATTCTTAAATATTTTAGCACGATCGATTAATTAAATAATACTAAAAAAAATAATTATCATTACTTGAATTTGTCTCTTAAATTCAATGAATTTTAATAATAATTCAAACAAATTTTTATTTTATTTACTTATACTTCAAATTCAGTGTATATTTTGGTCAAATTAATGTAATTACTATATCAAATTCAATATAAACCGCTTAAAATTCCTAACTTTCAAGTAAAAATTTGGATTTTCAAAAAGTAGATAAATTTTTAACCAAATAGTTGAGTTTTCAACCAAAAAGATTAATTTTCTACCAAAAAGACGATTAAAAAAAAATACATTAATTCTCAATTAAACAGTTGAAATTCCAACTAAAAAAGATCAATTTTCAAACAAATAGCTGAATTTAGAACTAAAAAAGATAAGTTTTCAACAAAAATGGAATAGTTAAATTTTCAGTTAAAAAAATTAATTATCATCCTACAAAAAGAAAACAGATTTATTTTAAAAACAAATTTAATTTACCTTAATTTTTTTATTTTTTTTATTTAGTTTTATTTTTAGGCAAAAAGATGAATTTTCCACCACAAAGACGATTTTTCAACTGAAATGATCAATCTTTAACTGGAATAGTTGAATGGATTAAAAAAAATACATAAATTTTCAATTAAAAAGAAAAATGTGATGAATCTTCCAAAACCAAAAACATTAATTTTCAACTAAAATTATGAGTCTTTAACTAGAATCATTCAATTACAAACAAAAAGATTAATTTTCAATCCAGAAAATTAATTCCTACCAAAAAAGTCAACATTTTCAACCAAAAAAGATAATTTTTCAACCAAATATTGAGTAGTTACATTTTCAGTAAAAAAAATAATTTTCTACCAAAATAAACGAACAAATTTTAAAATTTTCAACAAAATAGTTAAAGTTGAACAAGGAATAGTTAAATTTTCAGTAAAAAAATTAATGTTTAACTAAAGAAAAAACTAATTTTCAACAAAATAGCTCATTTTTCAACCAAGGAGATGAATTTTCAATTAAAAAGATAAATTGTAAACCCACAGTTGAATAATTAAATATTAAGTTAAAAATTAATGTTTAAATAAGGAGATGAATTTTCAACTGAAAGGATGTAATTTTCAATTAGAATAGTTGAATTTTCCAGTAGAAAAAAACACTAATTTGCAACAAAAACAAAACTAATTTTCAAACAAATAGTTACATTTTCAAACAAAGTGATGAATTTTCAACTAAATTGATGAATCTTTAACTGGAATAGTTGAATTTGAAACCTAAAACATGAATTGAAAATAGAATCATTAAATTTCAAACAAAAAGATTAATTTTCAATTCAGAAAATTAATTTCTACCAAAAAAGTCAAAATTTTCAACTAAAAAAGATTATTTTTCAACCAAATATTTAATAGTTACATTTTCAGTAAAAAAAATTGTCTACCAAAATACATAAATAAATTTTCAAACAAAAAATAGTTAAATTTTCAGTACAAAAATTAATTTTCAATTAAAGAAAAAACTAATTTTCAACAAAATAGGTCATTTTTCAACCAAGGAGATGAATTTTCAATTTAAATTAATCTTTAACAACAACAAAAAATTAATTCTCAACAAAAGAGTAACTCTCAACCAAGTAACTAAATCTTCCTTCAGAAAAGATAAATTCGGAACGAAAAATATATTAGCTGATATTTCAACCAGAAAGGATTTAAAGTTTTAATCAAAAACAATGGAATTCAAACAAAAAGAACGAATTTTCAACAAAATAATGAATTTTCAACTGAAATGATCAATCTTCAACTATAATAGTTGAATGAATTTAAAAAATACATGAATTTTCAATTAAGAAGATAAATTGTCAACCAACAATTGAATAATTAAATTTTCAGTTAAAAATTAATGTTTAAACAACGACATGAATTTTCAACTGAAATGATGTAATTTTCAATTGGAATAGTTGAATTTTCCGGTAGAAAAAACACTAATTTGCAACATAAACAAGACTAATTTTCAAACAATTAGTAACACTTTCAAACAAAGTGATGAATTTTCATCTAAAATGATGAATCTTCAACTGGAATAGTTGAATTTGAAACAAAAAAACATGAATTTTCAACTAAAATGATGAATCTTTAACTAGAATAATTTCATTTAAAAAAAAGATGAATTTTCAATACAGAAAATTAATTTCTACCAAAAAGGTCAACATTTTCAACGGAAAAAGATCATTTTTCAACCAAATATTGAATAGATACATTTTCAGTAAAAAGAAATAATTTTCTACCAAAAAAATAACAAAACAATTTTCAACAAAATAGATAAAGTTGCGACAGGAATAGTTAAATTTTCAGTAAATAAATAAATTTTCAGCCAACAAAAAAACCAACTAATTTTTAACAAAACAGCTCATTTTCATCTAAGGAGTTGAATTTTCAATTAAAATGAATCTTTAACAACAACAAAAAATTAAATTTGAACAAAAACGTCAAAATTTTCAACTAAAAAAGATAATTTTTCGACCAAATATTGAATAGTTACATTCTCAGTATAAAAATATAATTTTCTACAGAAAAAAAATGTCAACAAAATTATTAAAGTTGCAATAGGAATAGTTAAATTTTCAGTCAACAAATTAATTTTCAGCCTAAGAAAAAATTAATTTTCAACAAAATAGCTCATTTTGCAACCAAGGAGACGAATTTTCAATTCAAATGATGAATCTTCAACAACAACAAAAAATTAATTTTTAACAAAAGAGTAACTCTCGACCAAGTAAATAAATCTTCATTCAGAAAAGATGAATTCGGAACGAAAAATGTAGTAATTGATATTTCAACCAGAAAAGATTTAAAGTTTTAATCAAAAACAATGGAATTCAACCGAGAAGAACGAATTTTCAACAAAATACATGAATTTTCAACTAAAACCGATCAATTTTCAACCAAAAAAAAATATAGGTGAATTTTCAGTTAAAAACATTGATTTCAAACAAAAAATCGAATTTTCAACAAAATAGTTCCATACAGTATTATAATAGCTACTTTTTACAAATGAAGAATCATTGTTACTCAATGTAATATCGTAATTAAAAAAAAATTAAGCACCCTCTCGAAAAAATTCCCGGACTTAAAATAAATGCCCTGACATTTCCAGGTTTTTCCAGGTATATAAAAATTCCCTGACAATTCCAGATTTTCCCGGTAGCAAGCAAAACTTCTACTCACGCCTCATCGCATTTTTCCAAAAGATGTCTCACGCATTTGTACAAAGTTGTCCAACTCGCTCGGTGCGTAAGAAGTGTCAGCAAATATGGTCTGCATGAGTGGAGAACGACAATACTCTCGTCAATTTTAATATTCATCTTCGTCTTTCCAAAAAGAAGCGTCATTTGCAAATCCCGACAAGTTCCAATCAATTCAGGCTCCACGGAAGCCAGCCAATCAAGCAACAATCCCGTTCTGGGCTTGACATTCCCCTCATTGCTATCCGAGATCAAAAGTTTCACCATCGCCTCAACCAAGACATCATTTTTCTGTTGCTTCAAACAAACATCCAGCAATTTTCGTCCCACCTCTTCCAAATTTAACGCATCCGTATTCTCCAAAATAGTTCCAGGATCCCTCGTGTGAGTCAGATTGATCAGTTCCTTCCGATTTGGAACATTCGATACTTGCAGATTTGCAAAGTCTCTCAAGATGAGAAGAATTGGTGCCTTCACGTCCCCAATCAGGGAAATCAAATTCAAGCACATACTTCTTGCCAGATCAACAACTTGTTTCATCGTCGATGGTTTCTTCAACGGCAGGAGTAAAACGCGCATCAGGGTGCAAGAAAACTTGGACAAGTTCACCAGCGAGCTCAGAAACTGCTTCACTTGCATTGAACTCAAAACACTCAGGATATGTTGAATTGCCAGAATCACTGATCCACTTTCCTTCGTCGATTTCTGTAAATCCTTCACCAGAGTCTTGTGCAATCTCCTGAACGCGTCCATCTTCTGATTCGAGGGTACGGGCTCGATGAAGACTCGATTGATCAAATGCGGCACGTCCGTTTTCACCGAGCACTGAATCACTGACTGCTTCTGAACCATGGCACTCGGAGGTAGAGGCTCCACCAGTTTTCCCACCGAGAGTGCATTTTCTTCGGGAAGTTCCGGCACCTGCAATTCCAAACCTTACATCAATACTGATATAGTAAAATATATTGTATTTTCAACCAAAATAGTTCAAATTTCGAGCAAAAAAGACGAATTTTATAGCAAAATAGTTGACTTATCAATAAAATATTTGAATTTTCAAGCCAAAAGATTATTTTTTCAGAAGACAGTTGAATTTTCAACAAAATAATTCATTTTTCAACCAAATAATTCAGTTTTCAACAAAATAATTAAATTTTTGACTAACTAATCCAAATTTCAAGCAAAAGAGACGAATTTTTAACAAAAAAAGTTGCGTTTTAAACAAAACATTTGAATTTTCAAGCCAAACAGACGAATTCTTCAAAAAAACATTGAATTTTCAACAAAAAAGTTCATTTTCAACCAAGAAATATGAACTTTTACTCAAGAAAGTTTTATTTTTTTACTTTTTTAAGAAAGATTTATTTTTTCAAATAAAATATTTTTTTTAGTTATTAAATAAAATGTATTTATATTAAAAAAAAAAATTTTATTTTTATTTAAAAAAAATGTTAGCGACTTTTCTATCCCAAAAGATGAATTTGCAATCTAGAAAGACGAATTTTCTGCCCGAAGCATTTTCGATCAAGATGAATTTCCTGCCAAAAAAGACTAATATTCAATCTAAAAGGACGCATTTTCTATACAAAAAAGTTAAATTTTCGATCAAAAAAGATAAATTCTTAATAAAAAATGTAATACTTGAATTTTCAACTAAAAAAGATTAATTTTCAGCAAAAAATGGAATAGTTAAATTTTCACTCAAGAAAATTCATTCTCAACAAAAAAAAACGGATTTTCGACAAAACACTTAAATCTTCAAATAATAAATTTATTTTTTAACAAGATACTTCAACTTTCAATAGAGGAATAGAATTCTCGACAACAAAAAAGAAGACTTTTTAACAAAATAATTGAATATTCAACAAAATAATTAAATTTCCAAACAAACAATAGAATTTTTAAACAAAATAAATTAATTCTGAACCATAAATATAATAGTAGGCTATCCAACCAAAAATTATTAACTTTCAACCTAAAATATTTGGATTTTCTTATTGGGTTATATTCAGTTCACATTTAGGCAAAAAAAACAAGAAAAAGGAAAATTCTTGAAAATAGGAGAAAACTAGAAAATCTTTTAAATAAGGGAATAAAGTAACAATAATTTGGCAAAAAGGTAACAAAACAGAAAAATTTCCTACCAAAAAAGACGAAGTTTCCACTAAAATTATAAATGTTCAACAAAAAAATGAATGTTTAAGAAAGTAGTTCAACTTTTAACAAAATAGTTTAATTTTTCGGATTAAAAAGATCAATTTTTAACAAAAAATGTAATAGTTGATATAATAACCAAAAAATTTAAATTTAATATAATAAAACAGTATAATTCATTTGAAAAATACGATTTTTCAACGAAATAGGTTCTTTTTCAACCAAATTATTGAGTTTTTAAGACAAAAATACCAATTTTTACAAAACAGTTGAATTGTTAACCCAAAAAGGCAAATTTTCAACAAAATAAGTACATTTTTAACAAAAAAAGATGGATTTTCAAATAAAATTATGCATTTATAAACAAAAGGGTGATTTTCAATAATACATAGTTCAATATTTGAACAAAAAAAAAGGTTTACATTTTAAAAAATAAAAATAATTCCATTGATGGTCCTTTTTATACATTTTACATACGAACTAATTATTATTTTATTGTTATTCTCTAATTTCCCCGGCTCTAAAGTGCCAAATTTACTGGAAAAATTTGAATTTTTACATTTTTCACAAGTTCCCTGACAATTTCATTGATCAAAAGTGTCGTGTTTTGAAACTTTCAAAGTGAGAGTTTTCGATTGAAACTTTCAACGGCACATTGCTAAAATGCAATCTGATAGGAATGAACTTACACGCGTTTTTAAGTAATACGAACAATGAATTAATTCATTTCGTCATTTTTGGCAAAAAATGTAACCAAAAGTAACCTTGTCATAAAATAAGTAACTTTTTAGTAACCGCGAATCAAAAAAGTAACTAAGTATAGTATAGTAAGTAAGTATAATATATATATTATTATTATACAATTGCATAATGTTGATATATTGTTAGACTTTCAAAAGTATCAGCCAACTAAAACTGTGATATTAAAATCTTCAATAATGTACAATAAAGAAACACTTTGTGAACTTCTCTTGTCAATTACATTAATTGAAAATAAATGTAAAAATACTGCAATAAAATAATTAAGACTTTAGTTACTATTAAAATTTTATGTTAGAAAGTCAGTCGACCCCAAGCACCCCAACACATATTTCGTATCTACAGTGCAGCGTACTTCACAGAGAAGAGATTCTCGCAAGCGTTTACCACCACTCCCGCTCTCTAGGAGAAAGAGTGGTGGACGCGGAACATGTGTTCCGGAAGGGAATTTCCCGGAGTTGGGCATGTCTGATCTAGTGTACACTCAAAAGTCAAGTGATCAAACCCTCGAATGTAATTCACGAAACAGGTGTACGATGGCACTCTGTAGTCAGTTGTTAGCCCCTGGAGGATTCCCGTAGAGAAATAATATTTATTTATTGTTACTCTTCTGGGGACTCAGATCTTCGATTATGAAAACATTATGAAAGTAAAGCAAACACTAAATTCATATTGCAGTTCTTGTAATGTCTCAAATATATAGAACAATTATTCAAGACTCAATTTTTACAACACCGAACATCATTTGGGTATTTGCCGCCCTAGGCTAACAGAAACTTGCCGCCCTTAGGCTAACAGAAATTATCTACTAGATTTTGAATCCACAGTAAGACATGTAGTTATCAAATTTTGCTCCCCACACCCAAATTTGCCACCCTAGGCTGCAGCCTATGTAGCCTATATGGGAAATCCGCCACTGCTCAGAAGTTCCTAAGAAATAGTTCTTAATAACTGTTGACGTACTGTTCAGGATGCACATCTTTGAGCCAAGTGCTTTTGAGTGCTTCAGCGGCCGTGATTCTTTTTTCGGGATCCAATTCGAGCATCTTATCAAGAAGATCGAGAGCCGGTCCCGGCATGAAGGCAAATTCCTCCCTGACGCACCGTCTGTGTGATTTTTTTGGCTTAAGCGTGTGCCAGAGAGGCAGTTTTATCACAGAAGGCCAAACTGCGGGAGTCGGGGTCCCGCAGATTCGAGAAATCATTTCTAGTTGCATCATCTCCACATTTGCCTGAAAAAGCAAGTTTTATTGAATATCACCTATCGACAGATTTCTCCTTCAAATAAATATAAATTTTGACATTTACTTGGAAAAGCGGCTTCTTCAAGAACAGTTCTCCAAGAATGCAGCCGCAACTCCACACGTCGATAGCAGGACCGTACCGTTCTTCTCCAAGAAGTAATTCTGGAGGTCGATACCACAAAGTAATAACTTTATTCGTGTAGGGTCGCTGTCTATCTTCCGCATTGTAAAGTCTGGCGAGTCCAAAATCAGCCAACTTGACTTCACCTCTGCGAAACGAATACAATGTAATATTCCAAAATGAATTAGGCACATTTTATTTATGAGTGAAGCGAACAATTACCTGTTGTTCATGAGAATATTAGAGCACTTTATATCACGGTGAAGAAAGTTCTTGCCATGGCAGTAGTTTAAACCCTCCAGTAATTGCTTCATGATGCTTGCATTAGTTTCGCAATTAAAGTCTCCCATTCCAGATTCTAATAAACCCATAAGATCGTGATCCATATACTCAAAGACCAAATAGAAGGAACCTTTATCCTTGTCCTGGAAAAGTTAATATTTTTTTTTATTTACATTTTACAAGTTTAAAAAGTAAGATCTCAGATTTTTAAACTAAAATAATTTAATAATGTGTGAATCTTACCTTTCGAAAGTCCTCAGGTTTCTTTTTATTGGTAACGATTTCTCTCAAATTTACTATGTTTTTATGATTGAGTTGTCTAAGAATTTTTATTTCTCGTACAGCCGTAATTGGAAATCCTTCTTTTTCATTTTCCAAACGAACTTTCTTAAGAGCGACAACGACATTAGCAC
This sequence comes from Andricus grossulariae, assembly GCA_011634705.1. Lineage (NCBI taxonomy): Eukaryota > Metazoa > Arthropoda > Insecta > Hymenoptera > Cynipidae > Andricus > Andricus grossulariae. The sequence continues at coordinate 21,139,672 of JAABKJ010007545.1, forward strand.
GTTTGTCCCAAGCTTTGTACACTTGACCGTAAGTACCTTCTCCTATTTGAGTAATCAGGTCGAAAACATCTGAACCTTTTCCTTCTTCTTCTTTAGTATACATGGGTATAAGATTTCGTGAACCGCGACGTTTTAGAATCTTGGGTCGTTTCAACCTCATCTTAACAGGTACTCTTCCTATTCGGCTTGTTGGCGGTGTCGCGTTCGGATCCTCTTCTCCGCTCAAGTCTTCTGAACCAGGTACTACTGCAAATTATTTTTAGGGGTTTATTCAATCCAAGAAATTTCGCAACTTTTCGAGCTGTAGAAGTGAATATAAAAAGCCGAGATTCATCTTAAAGCTACTTTAGGGGAAACTATGCAAGAGTAGGTCGCTAAAATTTTCAAAGTTTTTATGTAATTCACATAAAATTATTAATAACAGTAATTAAAAACACGGGAAATCTTAACTATTCACTTGAGTCCAAAACAAACCAGTTAATAAAATCAACTATTTACCTGTTTTGAATGTTTTTAAGAAACGTTTTCAAAGTTCGTTTTTCACGTTGAAAAATTTGAGATGAAAAGTCTTCCTCATGTATAATTGTAAAGTATAAGAGATAGGCTTCAAACCACAATCGTTTTGATGGGGAAAACTTGAAAATTATTCAAACTATTGGAAAAAATGATCGAACCAAGATTTACTAACACTTTCGAATCTCGGAGAGTACAAAATATTGGTACGTAACACGGAGTAATAGTAAGGAGACCCAATGCTAATGGCATTTGCAGCGAAGAAGTGTGGCAACTTTTTCGGGATATTTTTTTTTACTTTCTTCCCTGTAAAATTATCATTTCGAGAGAATCATCCATAAATCAAAGTTATATGACAGGATTGCAAAATTAAAAAGAAATATAAAAAATTACGAATTAATTCCCGGTCAGTGGCTGGGAATTGTCTGTGCGCAATCTATTAAATTCAAACGACAGTGAAATGTCAACTAACCTGGAGGCATGGGCAAATCCTTGATACTCTTTCTGGTCAAAGGCTTCGCAGGTGTATGTGACGGCTTCGCTGGCACCCTTGGCGGTGGACTTGGAGAACGACTCGGCGGGGAATCGATACTTTCCAAATCGTTCTGATTGATCCCCGGAGGTAGTGGTAATTTTGACAAACTCTTTGTCTTAAAAGCAACAATCGGAGGTTTTGGCGGATCCACTGATTTGATCGGGACCAAATTATTCGGGGTGTTAAACTTGGCCATTGCTGAATTTGGCGCAGGAACAGGGGTGGGTAAAGGAGGCGGCGGAACAGACAAATTGGGGAGAACGGCGATCGGCGACGGAGCTGGTGCCGGAGTGTGCACTGGACCAGGGGCAGGAGCTGGTACAGGAATAGGCAATAAGGCAGGTACTTGAATTGGGACTTTCGCAGACTCAGATTGTGGCAACGGTGGAGCTGGAGCTGGTGGCAGAACACTAGATGTAAATTGAACGTTATTGGCGACTGCTGTCTGGCCATTGGCGCCAGAAAGTGGACCTGGGGAATCATATACAGCCGCTTGTCCAGGCGGAGTCGTCACAATCGTCATTGGAGAAATTTGAGTTGCTGGTAAAGGTGGAGTTCTTGCTGCTACGGGATTATTGTCCACAATCGTGACTGTTGCTGGAATCGACGCTGGAATATCCACAGCATTAGCACATTTATCGGCAATGAAAGCTTTGTCTTTCTCGCTGTCGTTGAAAGTTTTGTTCTCTGAGGATGCGTTACTTCCGTCCTTCTCATCAGTCCCCTCGATAATCTGCACGTCGTCTTGACTGTTGGCCTTCTCGTTAGCCGCTTGCAGTTTCTTTAGAGCTAACTCCCTCATGTTTCTGTTCTTCACCAACTCTGCGAAGAGACTTGTTTCACTGATTTTGGCTTGCACTCTAAGGTTCTTCGCAGTAATGCTCGACGGACTTCTGGCTCTCGGGCGATGAGGTGAAGGAGAAGGTATTCTCGAGGGTCGAGGGCTCTTAGATTTGTGCTTTCTGGCAGATTTGTGAGTTTTGCTTGGCGAACGAGACTTCTTTGGAGTACGACTTCTTCTGCGAGACCGCGATCTCGAACGAGACTGGCCTCCTTTTCTCCAGGGTCTAGGACTTCTTGAACGGGATCGAGAGAGTGGCATTGGCATTCTAAAAAAATTAGTACGTTGAAATTAGCAAGATTTTTGGTCAAAATTAAACTAAATACGCAAAAAGAGCCTATTACATATCCTCTACTGAATTCTGCAATAAAAAGTATATCGATAATCTCTAATCTTAAAATTGATTACAAAGTATGAGAATTATTGAAAAGGGATCTAAGTAACTTTTAAAATGTCCGGTGATATCAGAGATAAAACTATAACTTACGATACAAATGGGGTACGCCTGAGCAAAAAGCTGAAAATAAGTTCAACCACATAAAAGGACAGTAATTTCATCAAATTAAAAAGTGCAATGAATCAGAACACCCTTCAGTAAAGAAAAATATCTGCTAAAATAAACGTAGATCCTGTATCTACTTGGGATCCCAGGCCAGTAGGACGGATCTACTCTGCTCTGACCCAGAACTGTCAAAATCCTTTACCTGATTCGAGCCGCTTGGAACACTTAAACTCGAGACCCTCATTTATATTCAAAACTTCACGGTCAAATTGAGAATTACGAAATGAAATAATAAATGTTTAGTTTTTGTTACTTTAATATTATTAATAGAAATATTCAATGTAATTTTAATGTTTTATACTCACAATTTAAATTCACTAAAAATCTGTTTGTTTATGAATAATTTAAAATTCGAATCTTAAAATATTCCATTTTTAACGTTTTGATATTGTATTATTTTCGAAATTTTAATTCGAAATAATTTAAATTTTGTAATTCTTCAATTTAAAAAAATGTTTAATTTTTAGCACTTTGACTTAGAAATTACACAATATTATTAAACTCCTTTTTGTAATTAAATTTTCCACGTTTTCTGTTATAAATGATTAATTATTGTTTAAAAAATGTTTAAAACGTAATATTGAACAATTGGGTTAATAAAGATATTTAAATTGTTTATATGATTCAAAGTCAACAGATTTCTTGCAAAAAAAGTTTGCTGATGCTTATCGAGTATATATTTTTTCTAAACCGGGAGAAATCGCGAATATTTACCGGGAGAAAACCGGGAGACAAAAATTAAAAAAATAATGGCCACCCTGATAATGTAGATTTTGAAATCGAGACTGACACGGATGACGTGTAATTAACGTGTGAATAAATTGTATTTTACGTTGCATAAACGCTATTCTCTATTCCGACGGGATGGACTTCTTTGTCTGGAAGATTCCTAATTACGCAGTCGCACGCTTGGCAACAGCTGTACATTGTAAACACGAAGTACAGACTCAGGAGTCTCGCTTTTGCGCAATCATATAACTACGATCGTTAGTTGGACGATTTTCAAGTAATAATCGGGTGATTTATATTTTTAGAGGAAAGTTAGTACCTACATTTGAAATGATTTAAATTTTACTTCAAGTGCAGAGTTATTTTTGCAGTTGTTGTTAATTTACAATTTGAGTTAAGGTGACCAGACGTCCTGATTTATCACGACATGTCCTGATTCTTTATCTTTGTCCTGATTTTTCATGCCTGAAAACGAAAATTCACGATTTCTATTCTGTGGACCTAAGTTTGTTCACAATATTTCAAAGGAATTTTAATAAAATAATTTTATTCAAAATAATTAACATATTGTACAGATTGTACTCATTTATTTTTAAATAAAAATGTTGACACCGACAAAGTTACACAAAGATGCAACAATTTTGTTAAAACCAAAAAAGTCGACCTTTTTCGTTTAAAGTTCAACTGTTTTATTAAAAACTCGTCTTTTGGGGTTAAATGTTCAACTATTTGGTCGAATATCAACTTTTTTGCTGAAGATTCATATTTTCGGTTTGAAAATTTAACTGTTTTATAGAAAATTCGTCTTTTTGGCATGAGTATTCTACATTTTGGATTTTTTTTCTTTATTGACTGAAAAATTTGTTCGCATTGAAAATTCGATTTTTTAGTTTAAAAATGTATCTGTTGTAGAAATTTAATCTTTTTTGGCTATAGATGCAACTGCTAGGCTGAAAACTAATCTTTTTTGATCTTGGATTTTCAACAATGTTTTTCTAAATTAATTTTCTTTGCTTGAATTCAACTGTTTTTGGTTTCAAGTTGAAATCTTTTTTGGTTGAAATATCAACTATTACAATTTTGGTTGAAAATTCAACTACTTAGCTCAAAGTGTATTTACATTGTAAAAATTCATTGTTTTGGTTGATGCTTCGTCGTTTTAATGCACAAAGCTTTTTTTTTTGGTTTATATATTAACTCTTTTTTTTTTTTTTTGAAAATTCGTTTTTCATTGGTTGAGAATTAATTTTTCAACTAAAAATGTAACTATTCCATTTTTGATCGAAAATTCATATTTAATGTGTAAATTTCAACTATTGGGTTCAAAATTAATTTTTCTTATTGAAAATTCATATCTTTGGGTAAAACTTTAATTATTTTGTTCAAAATTCGTCTTTTGTGGTAGAATATTAATTTTCTTGGTGAAAAATTCATCTTTTTGGTTGACAATTCATTTATTTGGTTGCAAATTTAACTATTTTGTTGAAAATTCGTTTTCTATGGTTAACAGTTTTTTTCAACTGTTAATATAACTATTCCATTTTGGATTGAAAATTTATCTTTTTTTAGTTGAAAATTCATGTACTTTGTTGAAAATTCGTCTTTTTGGTAGAAAATTAATCTTCCTGGTTGAACATTCATTTTATTTTGTTAAGGATTTCCCTTTTTCTCGTTTCATCGCTTAAATGCAAACTGAATTATTAGAACCCAATAAGAAAATCCAACTATTTTTCATTGAATGTTAATTAATTTTAATTGAAAAGTCTAATATTTTATTTTTAGTTGATAATTCATCTTTTCGGTTACAAATTTAATTATTTGGTTTAAATGGTTATTATTTTGTAGCAAATTCAACAATTTTGTTAAACGGTCATCCTTTTTTATTGAAAATTAAATTGTTTTGTTGAAAATGAATCTGCTTTGGTTCAGATTTCATCGTTTTTGGTTAAATATTGTACAATTTGGTGACATTTTTTTGTGGAAAGATAATTTTCTTAATTGAAAGCTTAACTTATCCATTTTTAATGAAAATTTAACTATTCCATTGTTGGTTGTAAATTGATATTTTTTAGTTAAACATTCAAAAATTTGATAGAAAATGTATGTATTTTGTTGTAAATTCACCTTTTTTGCGGAAAATAAATCTACTTGATTGAACATTTAATCACTTGGTTGAAAGTTGAACTACTTTGTTAGAAATTCATTTTATTAGTTGACGATCCATCTCTTTAGTTGAAAATTTAACTATTTTGTTGAAAATTATTTTTTTTTTCGGTTGAAATTCAATTTTTCGAACTGTAGTATTAACTATTCCATTTTTGGTTGATTGATCGTTTTTAGCTTAAAATTCTTCTATTTTGTTGAAAATTAACTTTTTCGTTGAAAATTCAACTGTTTTGTAGAAAATTCGTCTTCTTTGACTTGAAAATTCGACTATTTTGTTGTAAATTAGACTTTTTGGATTGGGAATTCTATTATTGTGGTAGAAAATTCAACAATTTGCTTGAAAATTCTTTCCTCTTGAATGAAAAATCTTTCTTGGTTAAAAATTCATCTCTTTTCGTAGAATTTTTTTCTTTTTTTTGTTCGTTAAAAGTGCAACTCGAGTTAATAATTAACCTGTTCTTATTAAGGATTAAACTATTTGGTTGAAAATTGACTGTTTGGTTGAAAATTAATCTATTTTGGTTAAGGATTCAAATTTTTCGTTAAAAATTCGTCACTTTTGGATGACTTGAACTGTCTTTGATTTAAAATTAAAATCTTTTGTTAGTTGAACTATCCACTATTATATTTTTTGTTCGGAATTAATATTTTTTGGTTAAAAATTAAACTACTTGGTTGGAAGTTGAACTTCTTCCTTAAAAATTTATTTATTCTTCAATAAAGATCAATCATTTTAGTTGAATAATCAAATATTTTGATGAAAATTTAATTCTTTTTTAATTTAAATATTTTATTGAAAATTCGTCCCTTTTTCTTGTAAGCTTAACTGTGTGGTTATGAATACAACTGTTTGGTTGATCATTATTTTTTTAATATTCAGCTATTTGGTTGAAACTTCGTCGTTGCATGTTGAAAATTTAATTATGTAGTTTAAAAATTTAACTATTTTGTTAAGAATTCCTCCTTTTTGTCGAAATTCAACTGTTTTGTTGATAATTCATCTATACATTAATTTTACATAAAATAATTGATACTCCTATTATACTGGATGATAAAATTTGTCTGGATTAAAAGTCTTTATAATCCTGTATTCTTCACTCGTGAACTTTTACAAATTATTAAATAATTTGCTCTGAAATTTGGATCAAGAAATGATTAAGTCACTTAATTTGTATTGATAAAATTAAAGCCAATTTCTCCCTTCTAAAAATATTTTTCAATCAATTTAGTAACATTTATTAACTTAAGTGTGAATCTATAAGCTATAGTTTAAAATAAACTTTTCTTACCTGGCGAAAAAGCCCTGAACGAAAGTAAAGTATATAATCCATACTTTACCACGTAGCTGAGTTAACGAAATACGATTAACGATTTCCCCGCGGAAACCGTGGCGATTATTCACTTTCGGAAAGTTTCATTCCATGCTCGTTAAATTTATTTATGTTTTTAATTAATTAACCCAATGTACGTGTATTAAATCACTTTTTATCTCCCTTTCCAGAAAATGTATAACATCGCGCACGAATCGAGATCAAAGTCTGTAAAATAGACAGCGAAGTCATAAAACCATAACGTGCCCGTTTTTTAAATAAAAATATTTTATTGCTAACACGCTTTCTTGCGTTCTGTGAATACGAATTTAAAAAGTAAAAACCTATCAACTTTTTCGAGGGATCTTTATATCTCGTTAACACTAAATTTGAAGTTATTTATAATATAATTTCAAATAAAAGCGATAATGCATTAGAAATCTATATGACTTTAAACTGGAGTGTAACGTAAAGAAAGTCATTCTTACAAAAAACAGATTAGTAATTTGTATTTAATTAAGATTTACAGACTTCACACTCTTTTCCTCCTTTTTTAAAAAATTCCTCTTTTTCCCCATGTTTTAAAGAAACTTCTTTTTTCTAATTTTTTCGCTTCAATGCTGAAAAGTGATTTTTTGCCTAAAAAATTCTTAAAAGATCAAATGCATGTTGCGTTAAAAGGATTTGTTCGAAATCTCACTTTTGATATAGTAATAAAAATATTTGGCAATTCAGAACCAGATAACTAATTCTTTGTACTTATCTCCCGTCTTCTTTTCTTTTGTAATTGCCTAACCTCTTAACTTTTTTAAAAAACCTTTTTCTGACTATATTCCTCTTTCTAAAAGTTTTCAAATACAGTAAAGTAATTATTTATTTAAAAAAAAACCCTTATACTTCCTGCAGAAAGCCACTTTTATGAGGTTTTTGTCACTTCACTTTTTTTCTTGCGATCAGAAACGATATTTCTTAAAATTAATATTTATAAAGAATCATTTCACTTTCTCCTTTTTATAGACCTTTCAGCGAAAAATCGTATGGTACAGTGCGATACCATCACAATAAATCTTTATTTTCCCGGAACAGATTAATTTTTCCCGGTGAACATTTTTTCATTCTTATTTAGCCTTCTCATATCTCGGGAGCAAGTTTTTATTATTTTTAAAAATTCAAAAATAGTAAACTTTTGTTTTCATCAATTCATCTTTTTGTTTAAAAATTTAATTATTTGGTTAAAAATTCATCAACTTAGTTAAAAAATCATAATTTTTTGTTGAAAATTCAACTGTTTTGTTGAAAGTTCGCCATTTTGGTCTGAAAATTTCACAATTTAGTCGAATTTTTGTTTCTTTCTTGACTGGAAAATCTTTCTTACTTGCAATTTTGTCTTTCATAATTTATCTCTTTTGATTAAAAATTCAAAACTATTTTGTTGAAAATTGGTCCATTTTGATTGAATTCAACTAATTTTAATTTCAACTTGCAATTTTGTTTGGTTGAAATATCAACTGTTATATTTTTCGCTTAGAATTCATTCTTTAGTTTAAAGTTGAACTACTTTGCTAAAAAAATCATTTTTAAATGAAAATTTATCTATTCTAATTTTTGTTAAAAATTGATCTTTTTCATTGTAAAATTCAACTATTTGGTTGAAAATTCAAGTAATTAGTTGAAAATTCGTCTTTTTTGGTTGAATTGAACTGTTTTTGGTTTAAAATACAAACATTTGTAGGTTTTAGTATCAAATATTAAATTTTTTGTTGAGAATTTATCTTAATTTTTTGAAACTTCTACTACCTGATTAAAAGTTAAACTACTTTTTTAAAAATTCTATTTTTATTTAAAAAATTTTTTTTTTTGAAGATTCATCTCTGGCTGAAAATACGTTTTTTTTGGCAGAAAATTTAACTATTTCGTTTTTGGTTGAAAATTAATTTTTTTTTGAAAATATGTAATTGGGGTTAATTCAACTATTTGGTAAAAAATATTTTTTTGTTAAAAATGAAAAATTTCGGGTCAAAAATTCAACTGTTTTGTAGAAAATTCGACTTTTTGGCTTGATATTTTAACAATTTGGTAGAAAATTAAACTATTTGGTTGAAATTTCAACTGTTTGATTCAAAGTTAAAATTTTGGTTGAAAATGTATATATTTTGGGTTTTAAAATTCAAGTGTTTTGTAGAAAATTCATCTTTTTGGCTTGAAAATTCAACAAATTGGTTGAATTTTTTTTCTTTTCGGCCTGAAAAATCCTTTTTGGTTGAAAATTCAACACTATTGTTTGTAAATTTGTCTTTTTGAATTGAAAATTCATCTTCGTACTTCGAAAATTCGTCTTTTTGTTTTGAACATTCATCTTTGTACTTTGAAAACTGTTTTTTTTTTAATTTGACTTTTTAGCTGGAAAACTCTTTCTTTTGTTGAAAATTCGTCTTTTTGGATTGAAAATTCAAATATATACTTGGTTGAAAGTTGAACTACTATGTTAAACTTTAATTTTATTCATTAAAGGTTTAAAAATTTGGTTGAAAATTCATTTTTTTGTCCTAAAATAAATTTGTTAACTATAAATTTAACTATTCCATTTCGTTTGCAAACTGAAAAAAAAAATTCCTTCAAAGTGAAGCTGTCCGGTTACAGATTTATCTGTTTTGGTTAAGGATTCAACTATTTGGTTGAACAATTGTCTTTTTTGGATGAATTTACCTGTTTTTGATTAAAAATTAGAATCAATTAAAATATCTCCGGTTATAATATCCGTTATTTATTATATTATATAATCATTATATTTATTATTATTTTATATTTATTGATTGAAAATTCAATTATATTGTTGAACATTTAATTCTTGTGTAAAAAATCAACTTTTTGTTTAAGAAGTCATATTTTTTGGTCGAAAATTTAACTGTTTTGTTTATCATTCATCTTCTTGGCTTCAAAATGGAACTATTTTGTTGAAAATTTGTCCTTTTCGCTTGAAAGTTATTCTGCTTGATTGTAAATGCAACTGTCTGGTTGATAATTAATTTTGTTTGTTTTGAAAATTCATATTTTTTGGATTGGAAATTGTAATTGATGTTTAATACTGTTTTTTTTATGTTCGTCTTTTTTGCTTGAAAACCCAACTAATTGATTGTAAATGCAATTGTTTGATTTAAAATTAATTCTTTTGTTTGTTCAAAATTCAACTACAGTGAAACCCGGATTTAGCTCCCCTGGATTGTACCCTTCCGAGAATTGACGACGCGACGTGGGGATACGTGAGAGGCGTTTGCGGGGGATGTGCGGCGTGCAATCAGGCGTGACAAAACAGAGAGAGAGAAACAGGAGAGACAAAATAGTTTCGAGTCTCTGGATTTAACGTCAAGGTCAGCCCCAAACCCGACGCTAAATCCAGGTTCGACTGCATTTGTTTGAAAAATCATATTTAGGGGTCTATAATTCATCTTTTCGGGTTTAAAAGTTAACTTTTTTCAAAGACATTCGACTTTTAAGATTGAAAACTCAACTCCTTTCGTTTAAAATTCATCTCTTTTGGTAGAAAGTTATTCTTTTTTAGTTGAAAATTTTCATATTTTTGTGAAAATTTCCCCTGTTTTGAGAGTATTTTAGGCTCTGAAGTCTGATATTAAGAAATATTGTTGAATAGAAGGATGCTTCTAATTTTTAGAATTTAGATAGAATAATCATTTTAGTTGAGCCAGTTTTGACCATTTCGGTATAAAATAGGAGATCAAAGGCTTCTTTATAAAAGTAAATATAGTTTTTTTTTCTCGGGGATTTTTGGCACGTGCGGGACATTTGAAATCCGCGAGCGAAACACGGTGATCGAAGAATTGGTGCAGAGAATGTTAGGTAGGTCACGACCTACTTTTATAACACACGTTGAAGCTCTATGTCCCGGGATTGTCCTTCCAAGTTGCACCCTTATGGAAAACGTAACGAAAATTCCTTGATCTCTTTACACTCTAATGGAATATCTTAATATTACCAGAAAATTATTCTTAATAATGAAACTCGAGATAAAATTCTTAAAAATATTTTTTAAAAAGTGTACAAAAATTGTTCATTTTAGATGGTTAGATTTGTAAATCGTCCATTAAAATGTTTTCAATTTTAAAGAATTTACTTTTCAAATTTTTTAAATATAATTAGGATTTAGACTTAGAGTATATTTACAATATACACATTTTTATCTAAAGTTAACAAAAAAAAATTGAAAAATATGTACTTAAATGGATGGCTTTCAAGAATGAGCATTTTAAGTTAAGTGTTCTAACTTGAATTAGTTCAAACTCAAAAGTTTAAAATGAACAGTTGTTAATTGTTTGTGAATTAATAATTCCACAGTAAAATTTTAAAAATTTCAAAATAATGGCGTTTAAAATAAAACATTCAATTAAGTTATGACCTTCCAATGTTTCCATTAAGGTGCTCAATAAAAATGAGAATTTTTGAATTTTGCAAACGTTACTAAATTTTCTTTAAAGTAAAAAAAAAATAATTTGAACGTTCCGCTGGGCCGTTTTAGGACAGAATTTCTTCTAAAATATAAAGAAAATATTCTGCATAATAAATAAATTTAAAATATTTATACAGGGTGACTGAAAAAATCTTGAATTTCGGAAATATACAAAAAATTAACATTTTTTATAGTTTAAAAATTCCTATAGTACTTTAAAATGTATTTTTAGCTGTAATTTTTGTTTTGGATTTTCAATTTTTTAATTCACCCTGTAGGCTTTTAAGTTCGGCTAGAATTCTTGTGAATTTTATCAGATTTCTATTCGTTCCCATTTATCTGAATTCAATCGCATTTTTTTGAATTAAAAATGTTTTTTTGAATTCACTTACATTATTTTTAAATCTCCCTGAATTCTTTTTAATTTGTCTTGGATTCGCATACATTTAATTGAATTCTTCTAAATTCACTCTAGTTTTACCCAAATCAATAAAATGGAAAGTTTTTGATTTTTCACATTTTATTAATTTTTCTTAATTGTTCTCAATTTACTTGAATTTAAAAAAATTCATTTTTATGAATTTCATCGAATTCTGCTCATTTTATGTAATTCATTATTTCCTTTTTATATGTAATTTTTTTCAATTCACTTAATTCTGTTGAATTTGCTTTAAATTCTGTTCACTCTCAGTTTACTAAATACAATGAAAAGTTTTTGATTTTTTTAATTGTCTCCAATTCTGTCAAATTCTTGTGAATTTGAGGAAAATGTTACTGAAATCAATGGAATTTATTGGATTTTTTCCAATTCATTTGAATTTTCTTGAATTATTTTGAATTTTTGAATTTATCTTGAATTCATTTAAATTCTGCTGGAATTCTTAGAAATTTCATCGAATTCTTTTGAATTCAAAATAACATTAGTTACATTAATTATGCACATTAATCACTTTTAGTCAATTTTAATTTGATAATACATTTTAAAACACTATAGGAATCTTTAAACTACAAAAAATAGGTATTTTTTCAGTATTTCGAAATTCAAGGTTTTTTATTTCGCCTGGTATAAATATTTTTCATTTATTCATCATATATTCTCTATATTGTAGAAGAGATCCTTTGCATATTATTCCAAGAAGAAAAATACTTCGGAGCCATTTCTAATAATTGTAATGGAAATACACATTTTCGTATTCTAAGCCCGATAATATCTGAAAAAAATGTATTTCATAAAATTTAGGGCTTATTCCCCGATAAATAAGAAATACTTTCTGTGAGTAAACGAATTGTTTAGCTTCCAATTGGTATTTTTCAAAAATGAAAAACTAATTAAATTAATTTTCAGAGATAAAACGGCTCAGTGGTACCTCTAAAAAAATTTTTAAACATGAAAGAAAATTTTTGGCAGTACATTTCCACCAAAAGGAAGAAATTTAGTGGGTAGCGTTTGTAAAATTTAAAAATTGAAATTTTTATTGTGCACCCTAATGGGAACATTGGGAAGTCATAACTTAATTGTTTTATTTTAAACGCTATTATTTCAAATTGTTAAAGTTTTAATCTTGAATTATTAACTTTCAAACAATTAAAAATGGTAGATTTTAGACTTTTGAATTTAAAACAATTTCAATTAGAACACTTTATTTTAAAAACTTTATTTAAATTTCTCATTCTTGAAGTCAACCATTTAAAGGTTTTTTAAATTGCTATTGTTTTTAAATTTTAGATGATACAAAATTGTGTACCGTAAATTGTTTAATTTTAAACGCTGAACTAACTAAATATAACATTTACATTTTGAAAATGTCTCCAATAAATATTAAAAACGATTCTAGTTGTTTTATGAGCTTGGAAAAAACAAATTAAGGCTTGCTTGATTTAGCATGACCAATATTTTTATATAAATATCTTTCATAAAAGGTAAAACTCTCTACCTTGACACAAGACTTTCCCTCTCGTCTGTGATCGAAACCCTCGACCACATTATTGCAGCTTAATCATAAGATCGTGCCTGTGACTTTTCCTCGACTAGAATTTTAACGAGATGCGTTTTGTCCACAAAGATCAAACTCTAAAGGATTAAAATACTTGTCAAATCTAAAATTTTCCCCGAACCGGAAGTTCGACAACAGCTGATAATTCAATAGTCATTGTCATACTTCATCACTATGCTGGATATGTAATGAACATTAAGTCTAGTAACAATATATGAATTTATGAGGCTCGCTGAATAAGAATCATATTTTGTAGTAGAGAAAAAAACCTGACGAAAATTATGGAATTTAAAATATTACTGGCTGATGAAAAGAATACTCTTCTTTTCAGTTTCACACTCTTTCCTCTATGCTCCTCTTTTCCCCTTTTTAAGAATTCCTCTTTTTCCCCCATTTTTAGGAAACTCCCCCTATTCTCGGTTTTTTGTTTAAATATAAGAATATTCAAACATTTTTCGTTGAAAGTTAATTCATTTTGATTAAAAAGTCTACTATTGTGTTTTTGTTTGGTTGAAAAATTAACTATTTTGTTGAAAATTCGACTTTTTTTGATGAATTTAACTGTTTTTTATTCCAAATTCAACTAGTTGGTGGAATGTTAAACAACTTTTTTAAAAACATCTTTTTTATTGAAAATTCATCTCATTGATTGGAAATTTAAATATTTTGTTGAAAATTCGTCTTTTTTTTTTAATTCATCTCTTTCGTTAAAAACTCATCTTTTTGGGTAGACAATTCTATTATTTTGGTAGAGGAATCAACTATTTGGTTGAAACTAAACTTTTTGTTTTAAAATTCAACTACTCGGTTGAAAGCTAAACTACTTTTTTTTGAAGATTCACGTCGAATTGAAAATTTAACTTTTTTGTTGTAAATTCGTCTTTGGTTTGAAAGTTAATCTATTTTGGTAGAAGTGTTATTTTTGTTGGTTAAAAATGTAACTTTTTGGTTAAGAATTAATCTGGTTTCGTTGACGATTCAACTGTTTTGTTGAAAGTTCATCTTTCTGATTGAACTCCACTATTTTTTATTCAAAATTAAAGTATTTTTTGGATTCATTATTGACTATTACAGTTTTTGTTCAGAATTCATCTTTTTTTATTGAAAATTTAACTACTCGGTTGAAGGTTGAATTCCTTGGTTAAAAATTCATTTTTGTTCTTGTTGATGATTCATAACTTTAGTTGAAAATTCATCTCTGTGCTTGAAAATTTATCTTTTTTAGTTTAAAGTCACTATTTGGTGGAAAATTCAAGTGTTTTTGGGTAATATAATTAATTATTTTTTTGTTGAAAATTCTAATATATTGTTGGAAATTAATCTTTGTAGGTTGAAAGTTCAATTATTTGGTTAAAAATTCAATTATTTTTTTGAAAATGTAATTTTTTTGTCGAAAGTCATATTTTTTTGGTCGAAAATTTAACGGTTCTGTTGAATATTCATCTTTTTGGACAGAAAAATAATTTCTTATGGTAGAAAAGTCATCATACTTGGTTGAAAATTAAGTTTTTTATTGAAAATTTATATCTTCGGACTTAAAAATCATATTTTTTTCTAAAAAATTCGACTTTTGGACTTGAAAATTCATCTTTCTTGGTTGAAAATTCAGCTGTCTTTGTAGAAAATCACCTTTTTTAAAAATTCATCTGGATTAAAAGTTAAAGATTTTCGAAAACATTTGTCATTATGAATTAAAAACTCAACTCTTTTGTGGAAATTTGTCTCTTTCGGTACACATTTTTTTTCGTTGAAGATTCATCATTTTATAGTTGGAAGTTCGTCCCTTTTGTTGAAAGTTGAATTTTTTTCTCGAAAATTTACTTTTTTTGCTTGAAAATTAATTTTTTAAACTGAAAATGTAACTGTTCCACTCTTTTTTGGTAAAAATTCAACTATTTGGTTGAAAATTCATGTAGTTTGTGGCAACGGTTTTTAAATGACGAAAAGTTTTTAAAATAATTTTCTTTTCGTCTAAATTTAATTAAATTTAAAAAAAATATACATTTTAAGAATTATTATTGCCTTCTTAATTCAGTCATTGTGTGAATAAATTTCTATATCCACACATTGACTTTAATTCGCAATACTGTCATTATTCTTGCACTAGTTTAACCTAATCGATAAGGTAATCAATTCACAGAGTAGGTTATTCATATGAAGAAGCATATTACTCGAATTAATTCTTCCATGAAAAAGTCGGGGCACTTTAAATAAATGTAATTTTTCCATTTGTTGTTAAAAATTGACTATCTTTAGTTGAAAATTCATCCTTTATAGTTAAAAATTAATTTTTAATTTTTCAAAATTCTCAGGCTTTAAAAAATTTTTAGGAAAAATTTGAATTATTTCAAAAGATATTTCAAAGTTTCAGAAGTTTTGAAAAGGTTCAAAAATAATTTAAGTCTTGAGAAGATTTAAGCAAATTTTAAACAAAATGTAGATTTTTGAAGATTTCGAAAAAAGAAGCTTTTTAAGAAGTTTGAAATGTTTCAAGAGAATACAAAATTGTTATTAATATTCCTGGAAAGGTTTCAAACGATTTTTTATTTTGAAAAATGGATTTTAAAATAAAATTGAAATATATTTCAAATGATTTCCTAAAATTTCGAAGAATAGTGCAGAAGGTTTTAAAGAGAAATTATTCAATTTTGCAAGGTTGCAGAGTTTTACCAAAAATTCAAGTATGTTTAAGAGATATTCAGAAGTTTTAAAAAGAAACAAAAATAATTTTTCGCTTAAAAAGAATTTTGAAAGGTTTGAAAAGAGTAAAACATTGTTTTGAAGATTCCTGTGAAATTTTCCAAATAATTTTTTATTTTGAAAAATTAATCTTCAAAGAGAATTTAAAAACATTAAAAAATATTTCGAAAAAGAATTCGCAAGATTTTAAGGCAATTTTTTTAATTTTGAAAGATTTTTTAACATTTTGGGAATAATTCGAAACAGTTTAAAATAGGTATATTTAGGAATATTAGACGTTTTGAACGGAATACAAATTGTTAAAAATTAATTATAATGTGGTTGAAATTGTTCTTTCTTGACTGAAAAATCTTTTTTAGTTGATAATTCGTCTTTTCGCTTTAAAATTCATCTGCTTTGGTAGAAATTTAATCTTTTTGCGTTAAAAATGCAACTTTTTAGTTGCAAATTAATCTTTTTTTAGTTGGGAATTAAACTATTTTGTAGACATTTTGTTATGAATTAAACTCTTTTTGATTTAAAAAAAAAATAGTTTTCAGTTGAAATATTAACTATTACATTTTTCGTTTATAATTCATATTATTTGGCTGAAAGTGCAACTGTTTTTGATTGAAGTTAATCTTTTTGCTTGACAATTCATCTTTTTCTAGGTTGAAAATTCAACAATTTTGTTAAAAATTGAACTATTTTATACATATTAATAGTCATGGAAGGTGACAAATTGGTTAGGACAAATTCAGGAAATTGTGAAAATAAAGTTTTTCGGCCACCCTTATAGACTGAAAAAATTCCCGGTAATTTTTTATTTTTAAACCATTTTCCGGATCACTTGAATTTTCAAAATCAAGTCTGTAAAACTGGAAAATTTGAAATATTAAATATAGTAAAATTAAATCAAATATTAGAATTTCAAAGTAAAGTCTTCAAAATAAAGTGATGCTGAGTTTCTACTCTAAAAATTCGACAGATTGAAAATGAGTAATGAAAATCGTATTTCTTGAAAATAGAAACGTTTTCAAAAATTGTTTCATTTCATAATTAGAATTTTCTTTTGGAATTTAATTTCCCACATTTAATTTTTTAATTATTGTGAATTCTTGACTGCTCGTTATTTGAAATTGTACAAAGTTAAATTTTGAAAAAGGTTGAATGCTTCAAACTTAAAATTATTTAGTTTGGAGTACATATGAATCAATTTTTGTTAATAATTTTACTAAAGAATTCTTCTCAACTTAGCTAAAGCTTTATTCTAGAGCATTGATTGACTTATCCAGCACATTTTCAGATTCTCGCGTTGCATGAAATGTCCTTAGTTTTGACTCGTTTTCTATTTTCAGTAAAGCATAAAACGCAAATAAAATTGAAGTGCGCGTGTATCGCTTCTTCTGCTCGACGGAAGAGCAAGTGAAGGACATCGGAAAAGTAAATCGCGTTTATATTTAAAAATGCACGATTTAAATTGCACCCCGTGATGGATAGTGAGCATGATTCCTGATAGTAATACGATATAAATTATGCAGAAAAGTTGCTAAAATTATGTATGTATTACTTTCGTGATTTTCATCAAGTTTCTCTGCTACAGAAATAAATTGCCGTATCAGATTATGCAATAACCTTTTGTACACGAGGTTTCTCCCTCATAAGTATATTAGTGCAAGGTCTTCGTCAATAGGTGTGAATGCGAATTAATCCTGGAGAGCACTCAAAAAAATTAAATTAACTTATTAAAATAAAATTAACCTTTATGGTGTATAATTTCTTTCCTGATTTCTTTGTTAAATTTGATTTTATCGATTATACAAGTTGACTAAAAGTCTTTCATCCCTAAAATTATCTTTCTTTGTAAAATCATTGCTTTCATTTCTCCTATTGGTTTTAAATTTAAAGACTGTGAGAACTAAAAAGACCTGAAATAATATTGACTAATAACAGGGTGGTTGTAGCGTAGGTCAGGGAAAAGCTGGAAATCAGGAAAAAGTCGGATTTAAGAAAAAAATCTTGCAAATGTCAGGGAATTCCTATCCGAGGAACTTCAAATAAATCTCGAGGATAATAGAGTAAAAAATTGTTAATTGTTTTATTCTATTTGTAAAAGATTCTATGTTACAAAATGTTACAAGATGTAGATTTTGGTCTTTGAATGTTAATGGCCAGGGAAAATGAAAAATTGATCGCGGGAAAATTATGGCATTTTGAAAATTAAGTTTTGCGGCTACCCTGAAATAACTCTTGTTAGTAATTTGTATGTACATATCGAAAATAGTTTGTTTTTTCTTTCTTTTTATTGTTTTTTTTTGCAGTTCCTTCCACTGATGATCATTTTTGTACTATCATATTTGTATTATTTGGTTAAAAATTCAAACATTTTGTTAAAAAGTTCAAAACTCGACTATTTTGGAAGAAAAATAGCTTGATGTTGAAAATTCAACTAAAAATCCGCCTTTTCTGGTTAAATTTAACTTTTTTCATTTAAAAATAGGATATTTTCTGGTTGAAACATCTGCTATTACATTTTTCTTTAAAAATGTATCCTTTTTGGTTGAAAGTTGAACTACTTGGTTGAAGTTTGAACCATTTTGTTAAAAAATCATTTTTCTGGGAAGATTCATCATTTTAGTTGAAAATTCATTTCTTTGGTTGATAATTCGTTTTTTTGGTTCAAAATTAATGTTTTTACCTGAAAATTGAACTATTTCAGTTGAACATTAATCTTTTTAGTTGAAAATTCATCGGTTTGATTGAAAGTTGAACTATTTTGTTGACAATTGGTTTCTTTTAATTGAATATTCAACTACCTGGGTAAAAATTACTTCCTCTTGACGATTATATTTTTAGTTTATAATTTTATTACATATTTGGTTGAAAATACAACAATTTTGTTGAAACGACATTCTTTTTGGTTGAAGTTTCGGCTTTTGTGTTAAAAATTCAACTATTTTGGTAAAAAATTAACTTTTTATTGGAAATTCATAGTTTGGTTATTTTTTGGTTTGAAAGTTTATATCTGGTTGAAAATTTAACTATTTATTTCAAAATTTGTTTTGTTTTGTTTCAAATTAATTTTTTTAAACTGAAAATGTTGCTTTTCTATTTGGTTGAAAATCCAACTATTTCTTGGTTGAATTTTTTTAAACTAAAAGTTCGACATTTTTTCGAAAATTAATTTCTAGCTTTGAAGTTCACCTTTGGTAAAAAATTAATTTTGTTGATGAAAATTTAACAATTGGGTTGAAAGTGCAACTGTTTTGTCTGTTCTTTGAATATTAATAGGCAGAGAAAATGAAAAATTCGTCAGGGAAAAGTCAGGGAATTTTGAAGATGAAGTTTTTCGGCCACCCGGAAAAAAAGTTCATAAATGTGCAGGAGCAATGATTTTTTTCCCTTTGTATAATATTATTGAAACAGGAATTAAATTAATCAAAAACTTGCAGAAAATTTAAGAGCTCGTCGAAGAAATTGTAAAGATGAAAAGTTAAAATACATTAATGTTTTCTATAATTATGTTCTTTTTTTGCATATAGTGTACATATTTTACAAAAAGTTTGAAATATCTAGTACGCAATAATGTGAATGTCAACTGCGGTCATGTTGAAAGTTGAAAAACAAGAGTATCAAATCAGAAAAAAAATTATTGGGATCATATTTAAAGCTAGAACTGCATTAGAAGTGAGGTAGCACAATTTAATATTTGTTACTTAATCCTTTCTAAATTTGATGACCATGAACAATATTTTCTGCAATGGAATCGACTTTTTTTGTAACATTTTTCAACAATTTTCTAATTTATTTTTTATTTTTGCCTCTTACTTTTTGCTATTTCCACATTTGTTACAGGTGCATTTTAAATTTGAGATTTAGTTCTTCTAATTAATAATTTATAATAAAGTGTTCAAAAATTGAGTATTCAAAATTGTAGAATTTTAAAGTTGAACCGTTTAAAATAAAATAATTTACAATTTAAAGCGCTTATGATTGAAAAATTTTTTATTGATACTTGCAAATATCAATTATTTCTGATTTAAGTGATATTTTGGGTTGAAAATGCATAATTTTTATTTGAAAATTCAACTACTTCTTTGAAAATTTGTCGTTTTTGGTTTAAAATTAAGCTTTTGAACTAAAAACTTTACTTTTTCGTTTTTTGTTGAAAATTGATCATTTGTAGTTTAAAATACAACTATTTGGTTAAAAATTAAGTATTTTGTTATTAAATTCGTATTTTTTGAATAAATGAAACTGTTTTTTATTTAAAATTCAATGACTTGTTCGAAAGTTGAACAACTTAAAAAAAAAATTTCTATTGAAGATTCATCTCTTTAATTGAATATGTAACTATTTTGTTGAAAATTCGTCTTTTTGTTTGAAAAATCATCCCTTTCGTTGAAAATTCATCTATTTGGTTTGAAAATTCTATTATTTTGGTAGAGAAATCAACCATTTGGTTGAAAATTAGCTTTTTTTTGTAAGTTTATCTTTTTTTTATGAATTGAACTGTTTTTTATTCAAAAATCAACTACTTGATTGAAAGTTAAACTACTTTCTAAGAAATTCCCTTTTTTAAAGATTCATCTAATTGATTGAAAATTTAACTCATGTTGAAAAATCCTCTTTTTGGTGAATTCAACTGTTTTTTTATTCAAAATTAAAATGTTTTTGGATTAATTATCAACTGTTACATTTTTCGTTGAGAATTCATCTTTTTTTATTGAAAATTTAACTACTTGGTTGAAGATTGAACTCCTTTGTTAAAAATGCATTTTTGTTATTGTTGTTGAAGATTCATCATTTTAACATAAAAAAATATTAATAATTTTAGTTGAAAATTGATATTTTTTATTTAAAATTCACTTATTGGTGGAAAATTCAACTGTTTTTGGTTGAAGATTAATCGTTTTTGTATGAAAATTCTTCTTTATGATCACATTCTGAGCATTTGCGGGTTTTTTGAACATACAAATACACTAGAACAAAATATATAAGACCCAGGAATCAAAATTGGAATGACAGCAAATTTTCTCATTTCGAAATTTTTTATCTAACAGAATTAATTTTTTTGATTTATAAGTTGAACATTTTTCGAGCTTCTGTGGAATTTTTAAACCTAGAAATACACTAGAAAAAAAAATCGACGAGACCCAAAAATGAAAATAGGAAACAGAAAATGTTAAAAATGCTGATGCGTCGTTTCTTTTTTAAAAAAAATTTCTAGTGTATTTCTAGGCTTAAAATTTTCACACAAGCTCGAAAAATGTTAAACTTATAAATAAATTAATTAATTCTGTTAGATACATAATTCCGAAATAAGAAAATTTGCTGTCATTCCAATTTCGATTCCTGGGTCTTGTAGATTTTTTTCTAGTGTATTTCTATGTTTAAAAAACCCACACATGCTCAGAAAAATGTTTAAACTACAAGTTATAGAGATAGGTTCATAAAATACCAAAATCAAAATGTTAAAAATTCGCTGTATTATCAATTTCGATTCCTGGGTCTTGTCGATTTTTTTGTAGTGTATTTCTATGATTAAAAAACCCACACATGCTCGGACAAATGTTTCTACTACAAGTTATAAAGATAAGTTCACAAAATACCAAAATCAAAATTTTAAAAATTCTCTGTATTGCCAATTTCGATTCCTGGGTCTTGGGGATTTTTTTTCTCATGAATTTTTATCACTAAAAAGTTGGCATATACCTCAAATGATTCTCCTCCTATTTGTAAACGTGTTAAAAAAATCTGAAAACAATGGTAAATTAAATAGGAATTATCTCTCATAAAATGATAGATTAAAATCCGAAAAAAATTGAGAAGACTTTTTTGACCTCGAGGTATGTAACAAAAAAATGAAACTCAATAAAATTTAAAAACTCTGCGAACAAGAAATGTTGTAAACCTTTTTTTCGAGCGCGACTAAGCAAGCTGCATGTCGATCGATTCCAAATTAATTATACTTTTTGAGGACCCCAATACGCTACTTTTCCGCGTTGTAGCGATTTCGAATTCCAAAAGTATTTATTTTCGACCCACCCTACCGACCAGCCTGAAGTTCCGTCAAAATTGTTTTTTGCATATTTTTTATTTAAACCGCATTATTTTTCTATCTGCTGAGAAATAACGGTTGAAAAGACAGATTACGGTAGTTTATAAGGCTGGAAGAGCGATCATTATAATTCGACGTCGCGTCGCATCATGTTTGAACGACAGCGAAGGTGTTTCTCAGAGCTCAGATGTATTTTTCTCGGTCTGTTTAACTTAACACCGTAGATTTACACCCACATGCTTAATTTTTTTCCTGTTCAATCTAAACTCAGAGCGAGCGAGTTTGTGACTCAAGGGGAAATAGGCACATTTTCTCGTTATACCTACCTCTGGAACAAACGACTCTCGGTAGAAAGACTCGTAAAAAGAACTTGCCGAGTCCGCAATCAGGTTTTGATCAAGGTCACTGAATTTTCATCTCATTCGCCACCTACATGCACTCTCTCAGCCTTTTACTTATTTTCACCTGGATTTTCAAGTGATGCAATTGCACTCTCAGATGCTTAACTTCAATCTTACGGGGTGTCTAGGTGTCCTGGAAATCCTTGAAAACCTGGAAAAGTCCTTGCATTTTTTTACCTGGAAAAACCTGGAAAATTCCTTGATTTTTTCTCATGGTCCTGGAATTTTCATTACCTTAAGGGGTTATGGTCAGTCGCAGGGCAAAAAAAAATGATTTTTTAAAGAATTTTTGTTTGAAAACAGGTTTTATTACTTATTGACAAATGTTCTACAGTTCGAATAATACACATTACAAGAAGTTAGAGTAATTTTTCAAGGTAAAAATATCGATAAACAAGCAAGTTATAGTTAATCTGCCGGAGGTCCAAAAAAAAAGTGTTTTGCGGTGCGCATCGTAACTCATTACTGGATCATCTGAAACAATAAAATCCTATACCTATATACCCATCCACACATCGCTACTTTCCAACCGAGCAATTCACGCCTACCCCGAAAGGGAAACGGCTTAATGATATAATAATAATAATAACCCACTGAAAATTTTTTTATTTGTAGTAATCAAAAATTTAATTGCAAATTAAAACACTTAAAGTGGAACGCTTAAAAAAGTTGTAATCCAGAAATTTCTAGTTTAATCGTTCTATAATTTAATTTAAAATCAGGGTGGCCGTTTCAATCAAGGAAAAACGTTTCGGTTAATTTCCCGGTTCTCAGGAATTTGTCACGGCCATTGAAATTAGAAAATTTAAACTCTTCAAGCTGAATTGAACAATTTTAAATTGAATGCCGGCAGACTACAAAATGTAATTTTTACAATTTTATGGATTGAACAGTTTACAGATTTCTGGTAAAAAAATATAAATTCTCACTATCATAATTTTTAATTCTCTCAATTGAAGCACTTTTTGAATTGGAAGTTGAATTATTTTTATTATTATTTGTTTCAAATCAATAATTTCTCAATTGTTCAAAATTAAACACTTGTAGTTAAAAACTAAAAAATGTTTGAAGGGGACCCATTGAAATTATAACGTTGAAAGTTTGAAAGTATCACTCTGAAATTTTAACAATACAAGACTTTCTGTTTGAAACAATTCTGTTTCAATTTGTTTATTTTTGAAGATTTGATTTATAATTTTTTATTTTAAATTAACGAATAAATACGAATGAAAAAGGTTTTGCTAAATCAATTATTGTTAAATTTGTAATACTCGAATTACTAGTCAATTTTAAAAATCATTGATTAATTTATATTTATAGTTCAACAAATTTTTGTTTATCAATAATTTTTAATTTCTAGCGCTTTTAATTTTCAATTGTTTAGGCCTTAAAAACTGAATTTTTAAATTCTTTAAATTGAAAATTTACGCTTAAAAATGAAGACCTAATATGAAAATTTTTTAAGTAAATGGTTTTATGATTGAGCATTGTAAAAATTAATACAATTTGTCTTAAAAATTGTAGCTTTTTCAGTCCACCTACTCACCCTAATTTCCAATCATTTCCCTTACTTACTTTTACTTACACTCACTTCCCCTACTTCTTTCTTCTCCTCAATGACCCTAATTCCTAATCATTTCCCCTACTTCTCCTCACTTTGACTCAATTCCCCTACTTCCCCTCACTTACACTCACTTCCCCTACTTCCCATTTCCTCATTTCTCATACTTCACCTACTTCCTCACCCCTCACTTCCCTCACTTCCTTTATTTTCCATCACCTCTCCTACTCCCCCCCCCCACTCACTTCTCCTACTTCCTCAGCTTACACCCCTCATGTCTCATCAATTCCCCTCCCGCCATTCCTCCTCATTTCCCCTCCTTTCACTTCTTTGACACTCATTTCCCCTTACTTTCCCTCTCCTAATAGCCCATCATTCACCCTACTTCCCCTTCCCTAATTTCTCCACACTTTCCCTTATTTCTCTGCCCTCATTTACCCTCACTTCCCCTACTTCCACTCCCGTAATTTTCCCTTATTCATCCTACTTAACCATTCCTATTTCCCCTCATATCTCCTTATTTCTCCTCACTTCTCCTAATTTCCCTACTTCCACTCCTCTATTTTCCCCTGACTTTCCCTACTTTCCAAATATCGTATATTCAAAGAAAGAAGAGGAAAAGGGGGAAGTTTTTCGAGTATAAGGGAAAAAAGGGAAATTAAAAAAAAAAGAGTGAAAAATATGGTATATGAAGGTCAATTACGTTATTTAAGTGAAATTCTAAATAAGGAAAGCTTCTTCCCTTTGCGAGGAGCTGAAAGCCAAACCGATCGGTCTTCCGGTGGGTGGTTGATGACAATAGAAAATTAATGTATTATCTTCAGAGTGATCTACTGTGGACGAAAGTGTCTCTGACTCAAAGGGGTGGTAGGGAGGAATACTAGACATATCAGGAATCCAGAAGTGCTTTCGCATGTTCCTTAAAGGACCGTTCGCTCTCCCGTTCTCTCCTTCTCTACAAAAAAAATATTCCACTTTTTTCCCTACACTACACTATATCCGTATTCAAATGGGCTGTCTCTATTGATTTCGCACAAATGCATTCAGGCGAGGAAATTTCCTCTGAAATTGACCAAACTCAAGGGCTAATATTCTATGAATGCTGTATTAATTTATATCATTTTACTATAAAATATCTCGTTAGGATTTTTGAAATAATTACACATACTTTTTATTCTAATAAAACAAAAAGATCCTCTAGCGATAGTCCAGAAAGTTTCTTTTTATAGAGGGGAAGTACCGGAAAATGAAGGGTTCGAGAAATTAGGGTAAGTGAGGGGAGGGAAAGTAAGAGAATTGGGGAGGGAAGGGGAACTACGGGGAGTGATTGAAAATATGGGTTAGGGAAGCAGGGGAAGAGGAGTCTTAGCTATGGAAGTGAGCAGAGGGGAAATTAGTTGAGATAGAAGTTGGGGAGGGCAGGGAAAGAGAAGATTGAAGCGTGGGAAGGTAAGTAGGAGAGGAGTGGAGAGGGGAGAGGGGTGAGGAGGAGAGGATAGAAGAGGAGAGGAGAGCGTAGAGGAGGGGATGAGTGGGGATTAATGGAGAGGGGGACAGGACGGGACGGGACGGGCGGCACGGGACGGGACGGGACGGGACGGGACGAGACGGGACGGGACGGGACGCGACGGGTGGAGAGGAGAAATGGGCCTCTTCCAATTCATCAAAGCAACTCATATAGCTAAAAAAAAGAGAGCATAAACTCATATAACTCAATCAAATAGTTAAGAATAACAAATTTCCTTCATACAACACAGAAAAAATGAAAAATTCTTTCCCTCAACATAATAAAAATGTTAAAAAGAAAAAATGGTCTCTTTCAATTCAGAAACAAAAATAAATAAAATTTGATTTCTTCCAACTCAATAAAAATGCTAAAAATAAACAATTATCCTTGTTTCAATTTCTAAAATATCGAAAACCAAAGTTTCCTTTTTTTCACGTCGGGAAAAATCTTTTTGAAAAAACTTTCAAGTTAAATTATTTTAATTAAAGGTAGTTTAAAAGTAATGATGGTTCAATAATTGTTATTTATACATGAAAATTCAACACTTTCACTGTCAAATTGAAAAAATTCAAAACGGAACAATTAACATTGTGACGAAAAAATTCAGAAAAAATTGAAAACTAAAATTTCCTCCCGTCCAAAGCAGAACAAATAATTTGTAATTAAAATTTTCCCTCTTCAACTTAATAAACATGGCAAAAAAAACTGACCTCTTCAAATTAAAAAAAAAAATGTATAACAAAAATTTCGTCCCTTCCAACTCTACAAAGATATTGAAATGAACAAAATTTCCCTCTTCCAATTCAGAAAAAATTGAAAACCAAAATTTTCCCTCTTTCAACTCAATAAAAATGTTAAAAATCAAAAATCATACTCACAAAGTAAAAATTTTAAAAACGGCACAATTAAAAGTGTAATAAAAAATTTCAGAAAAAGTTAAAAACCACAATTTCTTACCATCCAACTCATAACAAATTTTCAAAACAAAGAAATTCTTCTTCCAATGCAGAAATCAAATCTTAATTAAGCTTTCCCTCCTTCAACTAAAAGAATTGCTAAAAAGAAAAAATTACCTTTTCCAATTCAGAAAAAAAATGCTGTCTCTTCCAACTCTATGAAAGCCTTTAAATTAACAAAAATTTTCTCTTTCAATTCAGAAAAAAATAAACAAAATTTCATCATTTTCAACTCCATAAAAATCTTAAATTTACCCAAATTTCCCTTTTCCAATTCAAAAAAAAAAATTGAAAACGAAAATTCCTTCCTTCCAACTCAAATAAATATTAAGAATGAACAATTATTTTTCTTCCAATTCATAAAATATTTAAAACCGAAATTTCCTCTTTCCCACTTCGGTAAAAACCTTTTTAAAAAATCCTCTCAAGTGAAATTATTTAAATATCAAGTAGTTTTAAATTAATAATTGTGAAATAATTGTTATTTACACATCAAAATTCAACACTTTTATATTCAAATTTAAAGAAAAATTCAACGGAACAATTAAAATAGTAACCAGTAATGCAAAAATTCAGAAAAACTTAAAACCCGCAATTTTCTCTCGTCAAATTTAATAAAAATGTTTAAAACTAGTAAAAGTACCTCTTCCAATTCAGAAACAAAATAACCAAAATTTCGTCCCATTAAACTCAATAAAAATCTGGAAATTACCTAAATATTTCCCTTTTCCAATTCAGAAAAAATTCTAAACGAAAATTTCGTCCCTTGCAACTTAATAAAAATGGTGAAAATAAACAATTATCTTCTTCCCGAATCATAAACTATTAAAAACCAAACTTTCCTTCATCCCACCTCAGTAAAAAATCTTTGAAAGACAAACCTTTTCAGTTAACTTATTTCAATATTAAGTAGTTTTAAATTAATCATTGTGAAATAGTTGTTAATTACACATCAAAATTCAACACTTTCGGATACTGTTTGAAATTAAAAAAAAAAACAATTAAAATTGTAACCACTAATGAAAAAGTTCAGAAAAACTTAAGATCCACAATTTCCTCTGGTAAAACTCAGTAAAAATCTTGAAATTACCTAAATTTACCTTTTTCCAATTCAGAAAAAATTTGAAACGAAAAATTCCTCCCTCCCAACTCAATAAAAATGTTAAAAATGAAAAATTATCATTGTTTCAATTTCTAAAATATTAAAAACCAAAGTTTCCTCCTTTTCACGTCAGTAAAAATCTTTTTAAAAAACCTTTAAGTTAAATTATTTTAATTTAAGGCAGTTTAAAGTTAATAATGGTTCATTAATTGTTATTTGTTCATTAAAATTTAACACCTTCATTGTCAAATTAAATAATTTTTAAGCGGAACAATTAAAATGGTAACGAAAAAATTTAGAAAAAATTAAAAACCACAATTTCCTCCTGTCCAACTCAATAAAAATGTCCAAAAAACTAGCCTTTTTGAATTCAGAAGAGACCTCTTCCAATTCAGAAAAAAAAGAAAATTTCGTCATTTCCAACTCTATAAGAAACTTAAAATGATCAAAATTCCCCTCTTCTAATTCAGAATAAATTGAAAACCACAATTTTCTCTCTTTTAATTCAATAAAAATGTTAAAAATAAACAATTTTCCTTCTTCCAATTCATAAAATGTTCAAAACCAACATTTGTTCCTTCTCACCACGACAAAAATCTTTAAAATTAAATTTTTTTATTTTAAGGTAGTTTAAAATAAATAATTGTTTGATAATTGTTATTTTTACATAAAAATTCAACAGTTTTACTTACAAGGTAAAAATTTTAAAAACGGAATAATTAAAATTGTAACCAGTGACGCAAAAATTTAGAAAAAATTGAAAACCACCATTTCCACACGTGAAACTCAATGCAAATGTTCAAAACTAGAAGAAAAACATCTTCCAATTCAGAAAAAAAAATAAACAAAATTTTTTTATCATCAGCTCTATAAAAATCTTGAAATTATCCAAAATTTCCTTTTTCAATTAAGAAAAAGGTAAAAACAAAAACTTCCTATCTTCCAACTCAATACAAATGTTTAAAACTCGTAAAAGTACCGCTTCCAATTCAGAAAAAATAAATATCTAAAACTTCGTCCCTTCCATCTCTATCAAGATTTTAAAGTGACCCAAATTTCCCTTTTTCAGTTAAAAAGAAAATAAAAATAAAAATTCCTCCCTTCCAACACAATAAAAATGTTAAAAATAAACAATTATCCTTCTTCCAATTCGTAAAATATTTTAAACAATTATCCTTGTTCCAATTCACCCTGACATTTGCCCTGAAATTAGGAGATGGGAGCTCCTTTCGAAATAAAAAAATGTTAATAAAAGATCAAACCGATTAGCATAAAAAATAAATGTCTATGATTTCGTCCTTTCCAACTCTATAAAACCTTAAACATACCCAAATTTTCCTTTTCCAATTAAAAACGAAATGAAATCCTAAATTCTTCCCTTCCAACTCAATAAAAATGTTCAAAACTCGTAGAAACACCTCTTCCAATTTAGAAAAAACGAAACCAAATTTCGTCATTTCCAACTCTATAAAAATCTTAAAACTATGCAAAATTACTTTTTCCAATTTAGAAAAAATTTAAAACGAAAAATTCCTCTCTTCCAACTCAATAAAAATGTTTAAAACTCGTAAAAGTACCTCTTCCAATTCAAAAAAAATATATATCTAAAATTTCATCCCTTCCAACTCTATAAAAATCTGGAAATGACCCAATTTTCCCTTTTCCAATTAAAAAAGAAATCAAAACCATAATTGCTCCCTTCCAATTCACATCAGTAAAAATGTAAAAAATAAACAATTATCCTTCTTCCAATTCACCCTGACATTCACCCTGAAATTAGGAGATGGGAGCTCCTTTAGAAATAAAAAAAAATGTTAATAATAGATGAAACCGATTAGCATTATTGAATAAAATGGAATCTTTAGACACAGATAATTGGATATTATGCAAACACGAGAAAGTGCCCATGGGGTCGACAGATGCGAGGGCACATAACATGTGGTATTCATGTACGCAGATTTGAGGTAGGGTAGTTAGACTAGTGGCATTTAGTGTGTCAGCTTAATGTCACAAAAAATAATCAAGAGAAGGCACGATGTTTGATTTCAATTAATATTACAAGCGACAGTTAACAAAGTCTAATATTGAAGGCTTTCTTACAATAATACATTACATTAATTGCACAGGCTTGTTCTGCCGTTCCTCTTTTTTTCTCTCACAATGTTGATTTATGCTTTCTGTTCCATTTTAATGATTCAACAGTTGTTCAAATAAAGGGATGATTCTACTTCAATTTTCCAAGATCTCTTACAAAAAAAAACTAGGGTTTCAATTTTTTTTTGGGTCATTTTCTTATGAGGGTGATTATCCACAAAGCGCAAAATTTTAGCATCAATCGGAAAAAATTGCAATAATTTTCACATTTCTTAAAAATATTTAGCTATAGACTGTACTTTTTGCAGATAGTCCAGTCAGTACACACGAATCTGGGGACAACATTTAACATGTGATAAAAAAGGGATTAAATATTTTTTAATGATTAAGCTTTTGATTTAGTTAAAAATAATGTACATCGGACAATAGTATCACGTCAAGAATAATTGTATTATATATATATTAGGATAGCCCAAAAAAATTTTAGAGAAATTAATCTTAGTGGTTGTTTTTCCAATAATATCATTTTTTATATATGAATCATTTCATTTGAGTCTTCCTCTAGATGGAGAATTTCTAGAAGACTGAAATGCATTGATTAATGTAAAAAGACTAATGTTATTGCGAAAATCACCGATTATGTTTAATTTTTCTAAAAATCTAATTTTACTGGTGAATTCGCGGTAAAAATTGTAGAAAATAATCCCTTTGATATTTTTTTTAGAGTCGAGAACAAGGAAGATATAAAGCATGAGAAGCTTTAAGGTGCTTCAAATGAGTCGGTTTTTAGAATAATACAAAATACGACTACAAGGATGAATTGTTTTATTTAATATTTTTACCACATAATCTGAAGGCTTGTACATGTGCATGACTAGAGCCCTTTTTTCGAAAAAATGTTTTATTGTTGCTTTTTTTTTGGTTATTGAAACACACTTTGAAACGGTGAGCGCCTGTTTTTGGTTCACCGTGGGTACACTCCCGTCGCACGTTTCCAAGCGCAGAAAATTCAGCATATTTTTAATAAAAAAAATAGAAACAAAAAGATCATTTTTCGAAAAAGGGCTCTAGTCATGCACATTTATAAGCCTCTTGATTATGTGTAGAAAATATCACATTATATAATTCATCCTTGTAGCCGCATTTTGTATTATTCTGAAAACTGACTCGTTTGAAGCACCTTAAGGCCGATGTGAGAATATTTTTGGTTTTAGCTCAAATTTATGCTGCCTCAATTTTTCTTCAACAGGAACAAATATTTTTGAGAGCACGAATTCTTAACAAAATATATAAATTTTTAATAAAATAGTTTCATTTTCCACAAAATGAATTTATTTTATTCCAAAAAAGTTGAATTTTCAAGAAAATACGTAAATTTGTAACCAATGAGTTGAATTTTTCAACTAAGAAGCTCAATTTTTAACCAACAATGGAAGAG